>JAVXUO010002090.1:0-219422 GCA_033065855.1 Escallonia rubra | reverse complement strand
TACAGAACAATGTTGCTTGCACAGCTTATCTCTATTCTAGGCTATATTAGAACAAGAAATGTAAGAGAAAATACTCGTGTTGAGCATACAAAGAGAGGGACACCTTCGTAAATCAAGTACAGAAATAAATTGGCTTATATCATATTCTTTTGGTCAACAGTGCTCGTATTAGTCATCTATCTCCTGTTTATATCTTCGGTGGAAAGAGGTTCCTTGGAAACTCTATATTCACTGAATACAAGCAATACTCCCTGATCTGGATCAGGCTAGATCATCTGGGTCATAAATGTTATCTAGCCTTCTAGATGAATTGAAGACCTTCCCACGAGGCAACATTCTTCACCAATGTCTTATATTTTAAACTTAGAAACCAGCAACCCACCGATATGTGGTTAATAATCCGTTCAACTGTCACAAGCTTATAGATTAGGTTATCTTTGTGTGATTATGGCCAACACCCATAACCTTCTCCTTCTCTAAAGTTACTATTCAAAAAGGGCGGCCCAGTGCACGAGGCTTCCCCGACTGCAGGGGCGTGGGGAGGGTTAATATACACAGACTTCCCCCAACTTTCATGAAGAGGTTGTTCCCGAGTATCGAACACGTGACCTCCAGATAACCATAACAATGGAGCAAAGGCTCACCCTCTGCTAAAGTTTTCCTGGCTTAATATTCAAACTAGCCAAACCCTCAGAAATTTCTGAAGCCTTTATTCAACACCAAAAACGCCAATATTAGTCGTTGCCACACATTCAATAAATTTTTTTCTAAAATACCTGTGATGACCAAATTAGTACCAGGGTTAGCAGAAAATCTAACGCCTTGGCAAACTATAGTTGTGTTATGCATATTCTTAAACATGTTACCCTTCTGTTCACATACCCGAAGATTGCCAATCCAAATCCTTTTCCTGCTTCCTCGATATATTTGATTATATTGAGGACAGTATAGTAAGATATACCGGTTGTAATTTGATGACCCACAAAGTTTTAGAAAAGAGTTAGGAAGATGCCGCAGCTGCACATCGTATCAAACATAATTCTGTTGGTTACCTTATTAGATTTCTTTATAAAAAGCGGTTCAGTTATAGGAAATAGCATACTTACTTCAGGCGTGGAACCTTTTTAGTGTAGTATACTGTTACCTGATTCTATAGGTACCCTTAAATCTTAGAATTAACTCAATTTTACATATCTATTTAAGCCTAAACCCAGTGTATCATGTTGCATTATACAGGTGCACCACCTCATTTCTCTCCCTTCCACGTTTCAACAATCCCTTATCAAGTAACATCGTATGGTACCAATCAAACTACAACCTTTGTTCATCTAACAGCTACATACAAACTTAACTCAAAAGTTTTCCCTACCAACCACCACTACCAAACTAGTTAGTGATTTCATGATACCTGAAGCTGTCCTATATAAATGGGTCCATACAGTTTTGTGTGTAAGCCTAGTTGAGGCTTAAATACAGTGGTGATCCGTCTCAATCCAAATCAGTGTTGGAGCTTGAGCCCCTAATATTCAAACTCTAAAGCAGTAAAAGTTCAACACTCATTTAAAATGCCTTTGAGCCTATCACATTGCTCAGTCCTATCTATAAACCTTGATGTCATATTACGACACATGACTATAAGATAAGCTCAGATCAAGGATGTGTACAACTTGTCTATTTTCTTGTTACGAATAATATTTCCTATAGCTTATGTTCTTAACAGAAACATATTTAAAGAAGTGAAAAAGTATTGACCGCAAGCAAATACCCAAAATATACAGTATTCGACAGAAGTTTAACTGAATGCCTGACATGAGATATAGCTAAATCTTGATAGCCGAAGGCACATAGAGACAACCACTTACTTTCGATCAACTCCCACAGGAGAGTCTTAAGGAAAGAGTTCCACAAAGGTGATCATCCAAACTTGCTTATATTTTTTAACAACTAAATCAAGTTCCAACCCTAGTATTAGTTGTAGGAACCAGACTTGCAATACCAAGCTCAGCTCATCAAGGCTCATAAACAGGTGAGGTAGGTGTCATTTATAGCTGGCACGACAACCAATAGAACAACTGGCACAACATAAAACTCTCCGGCTCTACAACTTATTAGAGAGCCAATACATAGCTGGCCTAGCTCATGGAATGACTAACAAGATGCTTAATAGTTTTGGCCAATTGCTAGAACGGTTTAGAAACTGTACACTAGTCTCGGATGCTTAATCCCCCAACAAAAGCCTCTTCAGTAATTTTACAAATATCACACATCAACTAAGCCTTTGTACCAAACAAGTAGGAATGGCTACATTTATCGTTTTCTTCAGCTCTCTAGCTGCTCAACTCAACTGCGCCAGTGGCCAAAATTTCTCTTCCTGCCTACCTATGTTCTGTGGGTTTAGCAATGATATACTTCTAACAAACACAGTGTTTCAGAATTAATATCCGCATTGATTTAGCTATACCCAACTCCTCCTTTCCATCAACTAGACACAAGTCACTTCTCTTTAGTGGACACCCAAAGGCTAATATTTAGTGTGTCCAAGTGATACACCCCTTCCTTACTTGATTGTGCCACCCGCTTCTTTTGTTATCCTTGTTTAACACTTAATCCTGACGGTGTGCTAATCCACATGAGCATTTGCATTATCGATGACTCATCTGGTGTACTGATTAACTGTATTTTAGTGTGTCACTTCTTAGTGATGCAGAATTGCAAGCCACATGGGAATATAATGGTCTCACAATCCTCCACATGCATTTGTTGAGTCAACCCACAAGCATTTGTCGAGTCAAAGTAAAGACATGCAAATTATATGTAGCTATATGTCAAACTAAAGCATAAATTTTATACCTGAACTCCCCACATGTAGGGATGAGGAGCTTGAGGACTTGATGCCAAGAACCCGTGAGGAGGCATAGGAGAATATGCCTGTTAAAGGACACAACGCTACATGACAACCAACAATAGAATTTCAATAAAGAAAAAAGCGAGGGGTTGAATAATTGAACCTGAAACCCAGACCAGTCTGGATTAACTGGGCCCGTGCTTGCAGAAGTAGCCTGCTCCTGACAGTGTAAAAAAAAAAAACAATTAACATGTATTTCTGAACAGAAATACTGCTATACAACTAGCACAAGCAATGTACCTAGCACCAAAAAAAAAAAAAACGAGATTAAACAACGAGACTTTTAACAAAACTGAAGAGTATATACCTGCGAAGTAGGAGTTTTTGGCTCCTTTCCCTCTTTCCCTTCTTTAGTGGGCTTATTTTCCATCTCGCTGCTGCCCATTATTCAACTAGACAGCCCTCTCAGAATCATCCTGCAGTACACACATCCTCCAATTACATTATTCAATTGAACACGTGAAAACTGGAATGGGGACATAAACATGCAGAGAAACCCCATAAACACGCCATATTAACACACGACTGAAGACGGCGATGGCGTACAAGAAAATATATAGATAAAGCCAATGTTCAGTTCACACTTGATCTAAAAGCTTTAATCGATAGACAAAGGGCCCAACAACGTATATCAAAGATATGGAATAAACCGAAGTTTAATTACCACTTGATCTAAAGGCTTGAATTGTTACACAATGGGACCAAAAATGTATATCATATTTACCCTCACGTAAGCATAGTGCATATTGCAACGGTATAAGGGGAAATCATTTGTGGTGCTTTGCAATAGAAAATTTTACTACGGCGTGACTGTAAACCATGTAGTTTTGATCGAATCATTAATGGAAATTTTCAAATATCACTAAATAATAATAATACTTTTTTCATTCCACGTAACATGAATCAAAACAACGTCGTTTTGGAGCCACGCATAAGAGAATTTTTCTATGGCAGAGCAACATAAGATGATTTTTCCCATTATATAAGGGGGGACTAAATGCAAGCCGGGAGACTTGAACCCAAGATCTTACCAGAGGTATGATATTATGTTATGTTAGCAATTGCTCGAAACGCTTAAGCAGTTAGATGATGGGCCCAACAATGAATATCATGAGTAACGCCGAAACCTAGACCGATCACTCTAAGGATTTAAATTTTGTCTGGATGGAGAAACTTCTCAAACAAAATAAACCTTTACTTGCAAGGGGCGGAGGCCAGGGCGGAAGAGTTTTAAGCACTTAGAAGAATCCAAATTGGCAGCGGATTTTCTAAATATATTATTAATATTTATGCAATTAACAACTTATATTCTATAAATTATATGTGTGTGTGTGCGTATTATGAAACCATACTTGTGAATTGTTGTTTATTTAATATTATACTACCTGGCTGCTCAATGTTTTCATTCAGAAAAAATCTAATATTGTGTGTAAGGTAGTTGCGCAAAGCCTTTCAACTGATAGACCAGTCATATAAGAGCCTTACCCCTCAGCCATGTATCTTGGACAAAAGGACTATGAAAGATCCACTACGACGTGCTCTTTGTCTCCCAGCGAAGTGACCAGCCCTTTTAAATATCAAAAGCAAGAATAGCTAGGCTTTCTCTTAACCCAACGCCTTGTCAGCTTTCTCTTATAATCTTATTCATTCTCTTGATACCCTAAACCAACATTAATGATGACCCACAAGAATACTTGTGGGTGAATTAGTTGGGTTTCCCTAATACTATGCATGAAGTAGTTGCGCAAAGCTTTTTGACTGATAGACCAGTCATATAAGAGCTTGACATGGCTATCAGTTGACATGGCTACATTAATGATGACCCACTCCCACATGCTCTCTGCCTTCCAGCGAGGTGACCTGTCCTAGTAAATATCAAAAGCAAGAACAGCTTGGGTTTTTCTTAGCCCAACGCCTTGTCACCTTTGCCGTCATCTTTCTCTTAATACCCTAAACCTACATTGACGTTGACCCACAAGAAAAATTATGCAAGCGAGAGGGAAGAATCTGAAGCTACTTGAATCCGCGATCCCAACCCACCTGGGATCACGGCCCAACAAGCTCCAAAGTTGGGAACATAATACCGAGAATCTCAGGAAGATTTATGGTCTACCTCGAAAATCCTGCAACTAAGATATAAACAATGCTTTATCTCTTCTTACTGCATGTAAAAACCACTTTTTCTTAAACCACAAATCAGCAATATACATCAAACATATAACGCTAGATCATGATAATAATAAACTGTCTACATACAGGTATATATGAATATGTCTGTGTGCATATATACACATCAAAAAAGTGGATAGCGTAATTGTATCAACTATTGTCCAAAAACTACTGACAAACAAAAACCGCAAGCATCAGCAGAAGGACAAACATAGATACCCCCCCTCTTCTCAAGAAGCAATATGCATACACAAGATTAAAGGTACCGCTCAAAAATGAACATCCACAAAAAAGCAAGAGAGACTCAACCGCTCAAAGGACTCAAAATTTTGTTGCAGGTAAAAAAGCACTACTTCATTTTCGCTTAATAAGCACAGATAATCAATCACCACACTTTAGTATTAATCCAGCTCAAGACCAACACTACTTATGATCATCAAGAGTAGATTCAATTTGTGATACAAACCCTAAACTATATCCTGCTGGTCCCCACACATACAGACACGTCAAAATGGAGAAACGGCTGCTAAACAATAAGAAACCCTAACGAGCTGAACGGGAGCTCGAAATGCAAAGAGAAACAAATTGAAGTAGACGAATTCAGATACCGGCAAAGGCGCACGAGTTGAGCGAATCAGAATCCGGATAGGAATCAGTGAGTCAACTCACCGGCCGTGGAAATTGCGGAGGTAAAAAGAGAGATCAGTACGTTAAGCCGTGAAAGTTAGGGCAAAATTGGGGAATCCATGGCAGGAAAAAGTGGAGAATTAGGGACGTTAGGGCTTTTCGGAGGTGAGATCGTCGCGCGATATGTGTCGACGTGTCGAAAAATGTCCTGTCAACTATTTCAACGCCTCGTGTGGTGGTTGAATCGAAAAGAGGACGGTAAATCTTTTCAACGCCAGAGTGAAAGACCGGTTACCGGTACAAAGAAGAGGTTCGTTGAAGGATGAAAATCTAACTAGATGGACGGATTAGTATATTAGTGTATATATATATATATTATTAAATAAGAGAAAATGATTTACACCATGTTGTCTTTATCACCGTTTAATAAGTATTTGTTATAAGATATATTCTGATATTAAACTCAACTTTTGTTATAAGCAGTTGAAATACAATCTAAATGTGCGTATTTTAGTTCTTTTCAGTGTAAAGATTGAAGTGATCAAAAGAATACTTATTCGAGTTCAAAGCAGCGAGAAGCCAAAGACTCGTTGCAATGGCAAAAGCCAACTCAAGAAGCAATTTTACAAATTTTTTTTTTTTTTGGGTGGGGGTGGGGTGGGGGAAGGGTTAAAAATATATACTAGGAACAGAATTTACTACAGTAGTTGAGTCGTTATGCAGATAATTTGGATGACATCCCCATCTAAATAAAAAAATATTAAAACAAAATAACTACATGTTAACTAAGCCGCATGAAGCAGCTTTACTTTGAAAAGGGGCAAAAGCAAAGGCGAGAAAAAGAGTGTCTCAATTGTTAATCAGAATAGTTCCCTTAGACATTTTTAATTAGGACCATAAGTTTATGCTATTATTTTACTTTTTAATATTTTTTGTAAAATTTAATAACTTTTTTGATTATGGGATAACATTACAAGTGTGTAGCTTCACATTTCCCATGCATATGCCAATTGTAACATTGATGGCCCGGTCCCCCCCCCCCCCCCCCCTCATCTCCGTTTTATTTTCAAGCTCCCTGTTCTTGCTGTGTTGTTTGTGTGTATTATGAGAAGGGCTACGATGGTGACCAGAGGTAGATTGAAGATGACGGCGGTACGGTAGCTGAAGGTGGTGCATAGATCCTGCCGGATCTAGTCAAATCTATGTAGATCTTGGTATCGATCTACTAGATCTGGTAAATCTACTTGTTTTAGACGATGGAAGGTCGATATGTACCAACACTTGAATGGAAGGGCATCAGAAGGATAGAGATATCAACATTGGCGGTGGCTGAAATTTAATTAGTGATGGTCGGAATCATTGTGGGGCTATCTGTAATGGTTTTTTCTTTTTTGATGACTTAAGTTTGGTTTTATTGGGTATGGGTGAACCTTGTCTTGTTGTCCTTGGAAAGAGGGGGTGGGGGGCCTCGAGTTAAGGGAGGTTTTCTGTGGGTGGGTGTTGGGGGGGGGGTGGGGGGGGGGATGTGGGGGGAGGCCTTGGGGAAAGGGGGAGGGGTACGGGTTTGCTAGTTTTTAACTTTAGGTTTGTATTGGGGTTTTGGGGGTTATATTTTAGATTAGCACGTAGTGTGTGATCGTTCGTGAGGTCGATGCTTCGTTACCAGTTTAGACGACAACGTTTCGTTTTGGATTGGAAATGTTGGTGAAAAATAGCGGACCATGGTGTTGATGACCCCTTCACCTCTTGTACTTGTGTTGTGGATCCGTAGATGATCGAGTACATCTTTGTTTGGCACGGTTCCGGTTGGCCTCCTCATTGTAATATTGTGTTGTAATTTTATGTGTTTGTTGTATTTGGTGTTTAATTGTAACCGTTCACCTCGGCAAGTTACGAAAAGTTAGGCTGAAGTGTAGGATATGCTCTGCTTCAGTCTAATTGTAATTTGTATCGGGTATTTAAGTTAGTTGTTAATATGTAGTATTATTAATAATAATTAATGATGTCTTTTATGTCTGTAAAATAAATGATCTGGCCGGGACAACTTGTAAAACTCTTTTATATATAAAATATTTCTCCTCTTAACAAAATAAAATAAAATTTATTGATGCATATATCCCGTCTTTTCGCCACCAAATTCGGATTTGAATCCTAGTGCATTCGGATTTATGTCCATGTTCGCGCTGATATGGATCGTTATTCAAAATATCATCAATATCCATATTTGAAAAAATGACATTTTAATTACCAACATAATATTCTTTTTTTTTATCTGCTTTCAAGTATAACTGAATTGATACAAAATGGAAAGAACAAGTAGGGGATCTGGCAACATAAAACTAAGTGAATTTCTTTTTTATAAGTGGACGTAAGTACGTGATTAATTTACTTTGTTGTAGAGTTAAATAGACATATACAAGTAACTTGATACTGAAAGTACTTCTTCCTACGCAATCAAGGCTAGCATTGGCAATATTGCACATGATTTTCTTTAGATCAAAGGTTGTTTAGCGGGTGGTGCAACTACTAAAGTGGTTTTATGTTGACTCGACTGTGACCGGCCGTTACTCGGTGGTCTTGGCCACGACTTGATAGTGACTCATTGAGCCACGATAATAAGTGACTTGGAAGCAGTTTTCTTGTCGATTTTTGTGTATTTTTACAAGCCAGTCGTTGTCATGTTGAATGTTAGCGGTGTGTCCTTATAGTGCAACGGATTCGTCGATCAAGCTTTCAAGTGTTATTATTGCAGTTGTGTTTGTTCCGGGCTGGCTTGGCTTACATTTGTGCTTAAATAAGCATCTAGCCTATTGTTTGATATGATAGTTTGTTGAGCTTTAAAGGTGATAGTTGTTTACTCAATTTGTAGAGCTTCTAATATTACCCTAGGGTACATCGTGTGTGACATTATTTCTGTGTCTCAGGCTCTCAGCGGTTTATGGACTTGTCGTTCTTCATCATAGAAGAACCTCTATTATAATGAATAAAATTGCATCTCGAGTTTTTATTGATGCTCAAGTTCGGATCGTGTTCATCATGAGCTTGCCACTTAATTATGACTAGCTAAATTTTACGCTTTCATTCTAACTCATCCTTCAATTTGACAAAAACTTATAGCACCTGAAAGGAAGGAAAAGAAAGAAAAGCAAGGAAAGAGAAGAAAGAAAAAAAATGGCACATGGTTCGATCTCATCCGTCAAAACTGATTGATAAAACTTGATCGATGAAAATATACAAAAGGAACCTAAAAAGACGGAAATACCCATATTTACTAGCGGAAGTAGTGGCTCCCGTAGTTAAATTCTTCGATTGCAACACACGGCAAACCTCACGACTTCCGCTGCCTATTTATAAACTTTGAAATTTTAACTATAATTCTTGGCAAATCTTGGAGTTTGAGGATGCAATTAAGCCTATTTTCTATTTGCAATATGTTTGCACCTTAAAATACTATTTTTTGGGCCAAGTGGGAGCCATATAACTTTAAAAAAAAGAACAAAAAAACTGGACAGATGTCTTTGTTGTTGTTTTTGTTTGTGTGTGGGTGGGGTTGGGGGAGGAGGGGGGGGGGGGGGTTGGGGTGATGAACGCTCGACAAAGGTGCGTTAATGAAAGTCACTTTTAACTTTGTAAGACTTCTACGCAATACATGTAGGTAGTTATGCTAAACTTGAAGGCTTAGGATGATCGAACACATGAAACAACATATAAGGCTCTGTTATCTTTTTCCTTTTCTTAGAGGCGAGGCCGTCTTCGTGGCATTTAGGAATTTAAGATGTACTTTTAATGCAATGGAAGCAAGTATTTTCTTCAGATTGGCACTATGAAGGTAATTTTTTACTTCTTTGTATTAGATTAGGAGTAGATTAAGTAACTTAAGATTAAGAGTAGATTAATTAATTTAGGAGTAGTTCATATAAATCGATAGATAACGTCCTTGTTTCAAGGCATCGAACTAGGAAGAAATCATTATTTCCTTTATCGCCTGAATTCCTTACCGTTCTTAGGAGTAGCTTTTTGGCATTACACACTTAGATTCGGTAATATCCTGGCACGCTCTCATTTTCATCCCAAAAACTAATTTTTTACGCTAAACATAATTACAATTGGTTAAACCAGCGGGCAGAAAGGGCATACAAGATTGACAAGATCTAGTGGGAATTGAGCATTGACAGCCACTGGACCAGCTTTGAATAGCGCTATAAGGGCTGAGAAATGTTTGCATCAATCCATTACTAGTACAACAAATGAAAAAAGCTAAACGTGTTTATTCAGGAGCTTGTTCATATCGGGCGGGCTAAGTGATGTTGAAGCTCAGCTTGTTTATTAAAAGATTCAACTTTGAGATCAAGCTCGACTCATTCACTAAATGAACTAGCAAAAAGAAGCATCAGACAAGCCAATGTGCAAGCTTGCTCATGAACAACTCGATTCATTTACGGCCCCAATTCCAGCAGTCTATATAGTAAAGGCAGCCCCACGTACTTCATCAATTCTAGGTGACATAGTGGTATGCAGTATGCGCACTTCGGTTAAGTAGACGAACTGTCTAACGTGCCACAACACAGTAACCTTCCATAGCCTCTTTCATTACTTAGCTGTATAGAGCAAAGCCACCAACCCCCCTCATGATGTATAGTAGTATTGAACCAAATTGACCAAACGGCTTCGCTCATGTTCAACACTACCAACCGTGAACTATGGGTGAAACAAAATACTAAAACTCCAACCCTGCAAATCCAAAAGATCGAAACTGGAAGAGGTGAAATTATCTCCTAAAAATAGCCGATATACATTCAACCTCACGGCAAGATTTGCATGTATCGTGTGTTGCAACGAGTACAGAATAACGAGGCAATATCTTTAGCTTATGTATTATGGGGTTGATAGGACCCCGGGGCACTTCGTTCGGCTGCAACTACCTTGAATATCGTCCTAATATCTATGCAACGTATATAAGTTCCAACGAAAGGCATCACTCATCTACAAGTTCTTCATTCTGGAAGAAGATGCGTCATTCTGTAAAGCCTTTCGACACATCACAAAACGGGGTCCATCATACGGTTAAATTTTGAGAATCTATCAACATTATCTGCCAATTGATTGAACTAAAGGAAGCCAAAGCCACCCTGGTAACTGCTATTCTGTTTTCTGTAGCCACCCCATCTGTAGAGAGAAAAAGAGAGAAAAAAAAGAAAAAAGAAACTTCAACGCATAAACAAGTATATCGAAGATAGTACCAGGATGAACATGGATCAGGAAGTAACCTATATACCTTCCATGCATACATCCCAAGGAAAGCTACGGTATCTGCCGACCACACAACTGCAAATGATTTCCAGAAGAATGGGATCGTGACATTCAGTAAAGGCACGAGAAGAAAGAGATAATTGAGCGCTTCTTTCTCATTCTTTGAACAGTCTCGAGCCCGAAGGGAGGGAATAGCTGTAAGCAGTAATGAATTAGACTTCTTGATACAAATATTACAAAGTTGAGCATAGATCATCCATATTCTGCCACACCATGTAGATACCGCTGAGCAACTGCCAATTGGTATTTGGAAATTCCTATGTATATTACATGATATGGTTCACTTTTTTGAAGCATTTTCACAGACCAATCTGCCGCATTGTCTTGTCAGTGTTAAGACTTCCACATAAAAGACTGATGCAATTCCAGAATTATGAAGATTTTTAAGTTATGCCTAGAAAATATCCATCAAGTTCCAAGAGAGAACCTCTAATATGCAATTAGGAAATGGCAAGAAAATTCTCTCTCAGGTGGTCTCCTGAAGCCCCGTCTCTATATATGATATTGCTGGATTTCACTAGTTGTAAAACAGAAGCATATACATCAATTGGACTCGGCAGCCATAAGATACTAATATAGGCGTCTTGAAAAGGCAACATTCTGCTACAAGATATCTAACTAAGCACAAATTTGGTCATTTTGGTGTTAAATAGTAGTGAAGCATAACTTACTGAACATCCAGATGGACCACATCCCCATTAATCTCCATATGTCTGGTTCATTTGATGGGAATATGAGATTGAAAGAGAGAGCTCCACCCAACAACATTGAGGCATAGGCTTGAACTTCAAAAACTGTGTACAATGTACTTCCAGGTATGGCAGGGTTTTTGCTAGCAGTGGAAGCCCTTGGCGCAAAGGTTGCAGCAGTCTTTTGAACAGCCTGTTGGGAAAGCAAAGTCTTAACTTACAAGTGTAGAATCTTAACTACAATACAAAGTCTTCCGTCAAAGAGAATATTAAAGGAACATAATGTGCAGGGATCAAGAAGTCAGAACAAATTCGTGCGCTTAATTCCTCCAAAAAGGCCTCGCACTTCTGGTCATTGAATTACATGTCGTTAAAATAAGTTTTGTTGCTGTTGGAAAGAAGCAGTACAACATAAATTTTAGTTTCAAAATCCTAATCAAATTCCTGGACGGGCCCTTGAGGTTGTGAATAACAGTTACCAAGTCAGCTTAGAAACAGAAAGCTCATGACTTCACTGAGTTCACTCATCATTGTTATCATCGTTAAGCCTTTGTCCCGAAGTAGTTGGGGGGCCGGCTACATAAATCCTTTTCTTCCACTACACCATATCAAAGCACATTTCCCTTAGTCTTTTCTCACTACTCCCCATGTCATCCACGGTCTACCGCTACATTGTCTTCTCCCACAACTTGGCACAAATCACTTCTTCTCACAGGGGTTAAAGGCCTACTTTCATATGACCAAACCAAGTTATGTTCCCTCATATTTTCCTCAATTGGTGCCAACCCCACCTTGTTGCCGATATATCCTCATTTCTTATTCTATCCCTCCTTGTGTGGCCGCAGATCCAGCTAATGATTCATGGTTTCAGCTACACTCATTAAGTGCATGGTGCTTCTTAGTTGCTCCCAACATTCTAAACGATAAACATTGCTGGCCTCACTGCAATACTATAAAATTTGCCCTTCTACTTGAGAGGAATACTGCTATCACACAGCACTCCGGAAACACCCGGAAGCAGACCTCCACTTTTGCCGACCTGGTCTTATCCTGCGGGCAACATCCTCAGTAGTCTCTCCCTCTCCTTGCATTATTGGTCTAAAGATAGCTAAAGATATCTTTCTCTGTCATTTACTTGTTGCCCAACCGTATCTACTTCCGTACTCCTATTTTTATTAAAATTGCATTATAAGTCCTCCATTTAGTCCCGCTTAACCTAAAGCTTTTGACTTCTAAAGTACGTCTCCTTAACTCTAGCTTAACATTTAGTCCTACTCCAGTCTCATCAACTTAAACTAAAACTATTCGCATATATGCACCATGAGACCTCAACATGAATATTCTTAGTAAGCACGCTCATAGGGGCTTAAAGCTGGCCCTTTGGTGAAGTCCGATCGTAGTGGAAAATTCACAAGTCATTCCATCAGTTGTTCTCAGACCACTAGTCCCTCCACCATACATATCCTTAGTCACATGAACATCCTTGGTATGCTGATGGGGAACATGATAGATCGAGGAAAACCATTTGAAAGTAATTGAAAATTAGTTCGATTTCAAGGCATATATAATTTGGAAAATATGGTAGTTCTGTTCGTATTTTGTGGAGTCAGTTTTATGTTTATCTAGTTTAGTGGTAGTTGGTCAGGTTTACATGGCTTTTCCTTATGTATTACTCCCTCCGTCCCTAAATATTTGATCACATTGTCTTTTTGGGCTGTCCCAAAGAAATTGATCACTTTCCAAATTAAGAAAGATTCCATAGGTGTTTTTCCATGTTTACCCTTCTTATTCTATTTCTCTCTCCACATTTAATCCTCCACCAACCCATTTTTCTCTCTCATGACCCACTTTCTTCCATCTCTGAGCTCCCTCTCTCTTTCTCTCTCTTGGGGTAGAATGGAGAACTCATAAAATATAACTCATAGCCTAAATAAGTGTGCAAGTTAAACACAATCCATTAAAAAGGGACAAAGGGAGTATTATGCGGCGGTATTCTTGTAATTTTGCTTTCTAGGTCTAAAAGGTCACTTACCCTTTTTTTAACCTGTTTGTAAGCTCCTTGTCACTTCCTTGAGGTTCCTTCACCCTTAAGTACTTAGCTATCAAGAAACCTTCATTGTTTAAGCTTATAAATAGGGTTGTAAAGTGTTTAATTTTAAGGAAGATACGATGTGGCAGAGAATTATGAGCTTTTGTAAGCTCCTTGTCACTTCCTTGAGGTTCCTTCACCCTTAAGTACTTAGATATCAAGAAACCTTCATTGTTTAAGCTTATAAATAGGGTTGTAAAGGGTTTAATTTTAAGGAAGATACGATGCGGCAGAGAATTATGAGCTTTTACGCTTCTTGGAATGTGTGATGCGTCTTCCTCTTCAAGTGATGCTCAAGAAACCTAGCTGTGATGCCTAAGAGTCTGTAAGAGTGGAGAAAGGGGCGTCACATGCACTCGTTTCTTCACTAGAGCCCACCAGATTACTTTCCATTATTTTATGCTTTTTCCAAATCTATAAAGACTATGTAAAGAGCCTTTCTCTTCTCTCCAAATACCTGCATCAATCGTGTAACTAAAAAAATAGCTTCGACAATGGACCTCCCAGGCATAAAACCAAATTGATTATAAGATGCTTTAGTCTCCCTTCTTAGTCTATGTTCAATTAGTATCTCCCAAAGCTTCAAAGTAAGACCCGTGAGCTTGATCCTCTATAGTTGTTGCAACTTTGCATATCTCCTTTCTGTAGAGGTATCAATGTGCTTTTCCTGCACCCCTCGTGCATTTCCTTAGAATTCACGATCTTGTCAAACAACTTAGTCAGCCAATCTATGCCCATATCGACCAAGCATCTCCACATCAATAAGCATACTATGGTCCATTAACTGTTCCATCTTTGTCCTTCTCAAAGCTTCCTTCACCTTAAGTTTTCCCATGTAATCTTCAGTTTCTCCACTAAGCAGCTTATCAAAGTAAACGCTCCATCAGTCTCTCGTTCTCGTCTTCTTTTAGTAAGAACCTCTCATTCTCGTCCTTGATACACTTCACAATTCAAAAATCTGCTTATCCTAGCTCTTAACTACCTTAAAATATCTTTGCAACCCTCTATACTCCCCAACCCTTGGTATAAACTTTCATAAGCTTTAACACTAGCCTCTCTTGCTGCCTTCTCAGCTTCCTTGTTCTCCTAGGTCTCATGACTTCACTAAAACCCATATATTAGAACTTTTATGGTCAATCTACGGTCTCATTTGATTCATCCTAATCGCCTTAGCCATTTAAATGCTCATTATCAGATGCTTATCTGACATTATCAACGAACCTGACGTAATTGCGCTGACCATACATCTTAAAACTATCTCAGCCAACTGATTAGTATTATCACCCCTTAGGCAGCTACATGGATCCGTGAGTTGTACTAGTTCACAATGTTCATTTCTAATAATGTTCCATACGCATTTAGCAAAAAGAATGAGCATTTGAAAGTTTGCCCATTCAAATGATCAATCAACCAATTAAAGCATAAACCGAGTCTCCAGGAATTTTCAATGGTGTGACGGAAGAAACTGTTAGTTCTGTAACTGAACATGACAATGTCCAACCCCCCACATCAATATAAAAGAGTTTGCCATTTGGAAGTACACCTGAGGCAAATATGTGCATCCAATATGATGGAGTCTCAAGTATTTACGATCCACAAAATGAAAAGCATAATCCTTCACTCTATTGAGCCTAGCATGCCCGTTCAACTTAGTAAACGCCAGTTTTTCATCTCTAATGATTCTAATCAAGATATATGCTTCTGCTTGGATTCAAAGGTCTAAAATTAATAAGACAGGAATATTTGAATGACATGTAATAGCTTGGAAATGAACTGAATGAGTGAAACCGTGGATTTCATAACTTTAAAACGGATGTATTGGAAATAACATGATGAATGTAGTTGAGCTATTCTTTTCCCTTTAGTTTGATGGGATGAATGGATTTAAAACCAATCTCAACAAAAGCTCCATTGTGTTTCTCATATGTCATCACCAAATATCTTCAGTTCAAATTCACTATGATGGGATGAGTGGAGCTACTTCTAACCCATATCATATAGTGACCACATCCCTTCAATCGTAATCCATATAACTATCAAAATAGAGGAAATATTTTCCTGCAATTTCCTGCATTAGTATCTTTCAACTTCGCAACGATATAAAGATTCTTGAAAGAACACATAGACACTTTTGAAGAACCCGGTAAGTAAAAATAGAAGGTTCACCTTTTTGAGGTCTTTCTCAATCGCAGGACGCGCAGAGGAATCTGTTGAGGTTGAAACCTTGGCCACTCCACTGGGTTCCGGTGTCTCTTCTTCGCCTCCTCGGGCTGTCTGTGTGTCTAATTCATTAGAAGAAGAGGCATACACTTTGAGAGTACTTCTGCTGCCCATATGAGCACTGGGTGAACCATTTCTCCAATTCGAAAATGGGGAGCATTTGAAGTTCAAGACTCGGCAACTGCAGAGAGTTGTCGAGATTAACCCGTTCATCTTCTCCTAACAGTTAACACACGCTTGACACGCACATGGCGGTGACTGTATTATCTTCAAGAATCTCTCTCCCCACCCCCCTCTGATTCGGATAATACAAGTCGAAGATAATCTTGCGTGACGTGGGACATTGGCAACAGTTAGTTTATGTCAAAACTGAGTCTTTTTTGGGTGAAGCAGACAACTTTACTAGGTGCAAATTAGCATAGAGTCATTTGCTCAAAGTTGTATAACTGAATTTGATCACTGACTCAACATATCCAGGGAATCGATAATGATTTACATTGCGTAAATGAGTTCGGGCTTGATCTTTCGAAAAGAATAAATGTATAGATCTAAATTTTTTGACGTTAATAAGAGTAGATAAAACATGTGAAACTCTATACAAAGAATCGGTTTTTTCCCCTTTCTCGCTATGTGCAATAAGAATGCACGACATTTGATATAATTTAAAGTTGAATTCTCGTATGAAGTAATGGTATGGTTTCTTAATTCATATCCCAAAATTTTAATTTTGAAATAATGTGACAAATTAAGGTTTACGTATTTGCAAAAGAGTTTACCGGTTTTAAATGGACGAAACATGATGAAAATTTTGATCATTCCATACCACCACCTCTCTTAATTTGAATGGATACTACCGCTTGCATTCGCAAGTCTAGGGGTAATTAAAGGGGAAGACAAATGTACGATATAATATTATTCTTATCCTTTGACCAAACAGAAAGCAAGCAGATACATCGCTACAACCACCACCACAAGTCCACAACACCTCAATAGTTCACAATAAAACTCCAATCCAACTACCGGTGCCCACCAAAGCACAACCCACCTACGGCTAGCAAAGCCAACCACTGCCAGCCCACATCCCATATTCAACCCAATCCTCCCACTTCTACTCAACCCATCATCGTGGCACCACTAATCACCTTAACCACCAGCACCACTTTCACCAGACCCACCATCGGTCATCGAACCCACACACAAATCCGAGTTATTGTGCACGTGCGTGCACATACACTAAATCTACGAGAGCAACCCTTATATCTCAGGAAGTGTTTCATAAATCTAGATACCTTCTGCATTTCTTTGACGATTTACAACTAAGGCGATAAATCTTGTTAAACAGGCATGAACATGAGTAGCAAGCGTACATACTTTATCATTTCCCATTTCTAGTAAATGGGTTGTGCTGGTGCTGCATAAGGGTGGTTGGTTGTGGATTGATATGGGACGATGGTGAACTGTGGTTGTTGTGGATGACTAAAGCTGGCTGTGTGGTGGGCATGGTGAGTCGCAGGGGAATTCGTGAGGAGGTTGGATGAGTTTAATGGAAATTTAATTCCCCAACAATTCCTTGTTTACCATTTACCCACAGTTCCTTTTCCATTCTTCTTCCGGCCACCCTCATCTCATTTCCAGTTCATCACCATAATTGATCACTTCTATTACCACAATCTTCAAAACCCTAGTTACAATCTCAAATTCTTCAAAACAGTAGCTCACTACTAAGATCTTCAAAAGCTTAGCCACAATTTAAGGTACTTCAAAACCTTAGCCACATTTGCGCACTTAGCTTAAAGGAGAGAGATCATAGCAACAACACAAAATAATAGGTTTTTTCTTTAATTTTTCAATATAACTTAGCTTACATGAGTCTATTAAAATGTGTCAAAATTTGTATGATTTTCTTCTAGTTCATTAGTTGAGAATTTAAAGATATTTTGCACTCTAGATTCAACATTAAAAATACTAGCTCATGTGCCCGTGCAAATGCACGGGACGTGATACAATTAGTTTATGGCAATCAGGTACTTTAATATACCTATTCGGTTCAAATTCCAAAACACAAATAAAGATAATTAATTTTCCAGACAAATGAGCTATTTCATTTATACATCTTTAACGTAATAGTTGATATTACTTTTCTCCAATAAATTAGTCAACTGCCTATAATATAAGTCATAGCAAAATAGAGAGAAGCTTTAAGCCCAAATTTTGATTATATATCATTTTATCATCTAAAATTAATATTAAGGGAAAAGATCTAAGACAAAATTTACCTTGAGTCCTTTTATCCTTGTTAACTGTTTGTAAATCAAAATCTAGTAAGGAATATTTGTACGTTGTATATAATGATAGGTCTAATTGTCTCATTTAGTGACAAAATAGTGTGAGTTTAGCGAAAAAAGGTGTTGATTTACTTAAAAACTTTTTCTCTTTCTTTTGTGTAAAATATTGACAAATCCGTATATATCTAGTCACACCTGATATATTCTTTCAAGAGAAGTACGGTAGTACATGTGCATTTAGATCGAAAGTTCATACCATTAAGAAATTGTTCAAACCTCAAAAGCAACCTCTTGACCAAAGGTAATTTTTGCATAATTGTACAGTGTACTATAAGATTCTAAGAAGTGTATTAATGTGTATTATATATCGTGAGACAAAAAAGACATTAACACTATAATAATACTTTTATTTGGTTGTAAAGAATAATTTTACTACCAAAATTAATCACGACTAACTTAAGTAAACTATCAAAAAAGAATTCACTTGCACTTGCTCCTAATTGTGGATATTAACCCCGAGTCAATTGCATTGGGATCACATAGATATTGGTATAACGGAGGGTGGGAAGAGGAACAAAAAGTAAAAGGAAGCGCAGAAGATGTTGTAGAGCCTATCTCCAAGATCCAGACAGAAAACTGAAACTGAAACTAAAAAATGAAACAAAACTCTAGAACAATGAGAGGAGAATATATACAAAAGCAAACTTGCCTTTTTCTTCACAATTTTAATCATCCCCTGCAATACATTCTTCTCAGCAATTTTGGAAGTGCACGTAATCATCACAGTTCTTCACCATTGTTCCCAGAAGCTACCGGAGAAGGAAATATACAGGGCATAAGGAACTATAAAGACATGTTTTAGCAGTTCAAATAAAGCATGCACACCGCGTAAAAGTATTTCAGACTGGAATTTTGGTCAAGACACTTTATTCTCTTTGATTTACACAATCAACTAAACAAAAATTCAATAAGTTATGCAGGACAGAACTGAAATCATATGTACCGTTAAGGCAAGCATATGGACTCTAGGATTTTTGTACTGCAACCTCTTCTTCATGGCTTTAATAATATAAGTTGTTAACCTAAAGCATCCAATACAAAACCATCTAATATTATTATATAAGGGCAATTAAATGACCCAGGTCCTCCATTAAGCAGCTATTTGTTACAGAGAATATAGTTCAATAAAGAAAAATTCAAGGGTTCTTGTCTTTGCTTTTTTCTTTTAGCATTACAAAAGAAAGTATAGAAAGAGCACTCTCGTGAGCGCCTGCACACACACTCAATCTTGACCGGTAAATAAAGTTCTTAACCAAGAATTCGAAAACTCACGACAATATGATTCAAAGACACCACATCTTTCATTACTTTTAATTTTTCTTACCCACAAAGGCATATAATTAAGCAAAAATTCAAACCCTTTTCTTCTCTCTTCAATTGAAAATACCAAGTTACAGCATCCAGTGAATATCAAGTCACAGCATATGATATACACATGCATACAGACAGAGGCCTGACAGAAAGGAAAAAAAATTCAACCCACTAAAAAAGATGAAGTTGATGTTACCTTGCATGGTGGTCTGCCGAAAGTCTCATTGTGAAGATGGAGAGCGAGCAGGAGAAAGAGAGGATAGATCATGGTTTTGTGGTTGATAAGGATTGATTTATGAGGTTATTGTCATTGATTAGAACACTAAATTAAAGTTACACATAAAAGTGTTCTACCTCTATTATTAATTTGATTTCTTAGTTGTTAAAAGAGGAGTCCAAGTCAATTCGGAGTCTCTCAGGACGAAAGTTGCAGCTGATTTCGCACATGGAGAAGACTTCAAAAAGCTGATGTGACGCAAATATAGAGCTCTAAAAATCCTATGTGTCGCAATTCTAAGCGAAGGTTTCGGCTTTTTATATATATATATATGCATTGAGGGAAATAAGTTTTGTGAAGATTCTCATCTACCTTACAAAGGTCAAAATTTTCAAATATTATAAGAAGTTGAGGTATATTAGAGCATATTCAAAGGAGGTTCATTTTGACATTAGAATTAAGACGACTAGAAAATGTGTCAATTCGACCCAAATTTGTTCTCGACTCTTATGAGTGCTATAGAAGAGGAGAAATGCACCTTAAGTTGTTTGTAACAGTGATGAAAGACAAGGGAGAGAAACGAAGACGAGAACCTTTCCGGGTACCAAGTGTAAGGCCAAATTATTTGTATTAAAAAAAAATCAATTGGATTGTCATGGGAGTCGATTTGAGCCATAATCATTAGTTGATGACGCCTAGTTAGGTTGCTCAAATGCATTCACATAGACAAATAAGTTATGTGCACAAAGAAATGATGCTCATATTTGTTCAGGGGCTAAGATACAATCTTGTAGGGTGATGGTGTTTTTTCAAGCTAAGCTGATGTAGTTGGCAAATTGAGTTTTAATGAGACCGACCTTTGAAATGAAATTCGCGCTCGAACGTGTGATGCTTTTGGTGTGAGTAATTCTCAAGTTACGCTTGATTTCTTTAAGCGCATTCAAAGTGAGAATTCATGATTTTTCTATTGATTCAACTTGATGATGAGAATTAGATTAGTACTATATGATAGATGGATGCTTGTTCTAGCGTTCTAGGGTTGCTTATAAAAAATTTGGGGTCGTTGTGACGTTTAACACTACATACCGTACAAACAAGTACGATGTGTCTTTTGCTCCAATTACCTGTTTGCTTTTGCTCGCTTAGAGATGAGACAGGAGCTACTTACGTGGCTAGTTGAAACATGGCTTAACTCAATGTACCATAGTCCACCTAAAACTATCATCGCACATCAAGATTTGACAATGAAAAAGGCGATCGCTAAGTCTTGCCAAATACTCATCTTGGCTTATGCACATGAAAAATAAACAGCAATTATTCCGAGTGGCTAAACAATGTTTATGCAAACTATCCGACGTTCAAGAATGACTTCAATATTTATGCTAGGAAACCATTGACAAGCTTGAAGGGAGGTGCGCAAAGTTGATGGATGACTACTCTTTATACGATCATGGAGGGTTGAACGGATTGTATAAGATCAAGACACAGTAGGTTGGGCTCACATTAAAAAGTTTTTTGCAACCGAAATGAGTACTAAGTCGAGAAGCGAAGGTATGAATTCTTCCTTTCATGGGTATGTAGGTAACTCCACAAGCATAAGCATAAGGGAATTTGTAGTTGATATGTAAAAAGTCCTTAACAGGAAACTTTTTGTAGAAAGAGAAGCAAATTCCGCGAATGGTTTCAAAGAACAATGCGTAGTAATATTTTCACCTTTGAAAACAAGTGTGGATAAAGTAAGAAAATATTTATACAGTTTCAAGAGGAATTTCAAAAGTTGAATCAGTGTAGTATAAAGAAGTTGCTTGAATATTGTAACTCGATCCTTAAAGTCTATGATTTAACAAATGTGACTAATTTTGCCAAGCCGTCCTCTTCTACAGCTCAAAAGACCGAAGATATTTCACTATATCGCATTGTCTAGATAACAAAAGTGTGACTATCAACTGTTTGAGCATAAATGTATAATTTGCTGACACCCTTTAGAAAAAAAAATTAGGTCATAAGGATGCTCGTGAAGTTTTGAAAGGCAAATTATTAGATCGATAGGTGAAGAAAGCCAACAAAATACACAGTCACATACCTTTTGTGGCACATGTCACGGTTGATTTTTAGCAGTCTTACGCACTAGATATAATCAACTTTGCAATATTACGAACGTTCTATCTTTGGATGATGCGTCAACAATGGAGGGGTACTAGTATCCGGTTGATGTTGGCACAAGGGAAAAGACGAATTCGATGCAGTGTAAGGTGGCAAAGCAAGACACTCAAGCTTCTGCCATTGGGTTACAGGCAAGTGCCGGGAAAGGTGATGATGATGGTAGCAATCGTAGTATTTTTAATCCAGTTGTTTCTCAAATAAAAGGACGAAAGTGAGCTAGTAGCATAGTGAGTTTGATTGAAGATGCAACGTGTTACTATTGATTTTGAAAGTGTTATTTTGGCCGTTGTTGCTTCATTTCGGCGGTCCAAGTTTCCAATGCAGGGGTATCTTTGGTGGCTTGCCCTTATAGTGCTTTATGGCCAATAGAAGAATAACAGTCTACATATATAAATTAGAAATGTCCACAAAAATTCAGTAATTAAATGTAAAATGCACACAAAGCATTGCAGTTTTATACACTTATGTACATGTCCATCAGTAGTAAACCTTGATTATCCTCCCTCAAACTGTCATGGATGCACATTGATCTCGTATCAGCAAGCAAGACTAATTGAAAAAATGGCTACAATGAATATGTGGTATGGATATCTTGTTTGCCTTGGACGTGTGATTTGATTCTCCATCTTAATCATGCCAAGAAAGTTACTTGACGTTACCCAAGCACCCTTGTTCTTGTCTCGCTTCTTTTTTCAAGCTGTAAAAGACTCAATATTATGCATCAAGATATACATGAAAGCGGAGGGATACATGTCAACCTTTAACCTAGTTGACAGATTATGTAGCCACTCTCTAACCTTAAGCAAGCTCGTGTAGATATCCATAACAAAATTATAAGGGTCCGTGTTTGCAACCAATGTCATGACAGTTTCATGCAAAAAGTTGCATGTCTTAGCCTCGCCCTCAACGAAAAAATCTTCACTTTTCTATCTGCGCAGATGCCCAAAGGAATGCTCCCGAAGCCTGCGGCCTCAGGACTGAGGTTGGTTTTCCTTTTTTTTTTTTCCAAGTAGGAATCCGTCGATATTGTTGAAGAGTTATTTGAGTTAGTTGACTCTGGGACTGAGTACCATAGGCATCGTTTGGGAATCCAAGAGATGATTCCCTATGGTATCCTCTATAAGCATTTATGAAGTTGTGAACATTGATCTTGTACCTTTCAATCGTCTTATTTGCATTGTCAGGGTTACGCTCGATAAATCTATCGAGTCCTTCCATGATTTAAATACAATACTGCCCGAGTAACTTGAACAAAAGAATAAAAAAGAAAGAAATAGTAACAATATTGTAAGAAAAAAATGACAAATTACGTAAGGACTATAGCAAAATTATTCTACCTACAATGTTCAACGCCAAAAATTGGTTGTATATTACATGTGGTTTGTAAGATGTTCGAGTGACCAATATAGGGTGATGTCTGCGTGTGCATTATCCTAAGAATCCATGTCCTATATTCCTCAATGCTAGTCTCAGGATTCTTGAGGATATCACAAGTCGCTTGGCATTTGTTCCATTGGTATATTTCATCAAGGAGCACCGTTAATGCATCTACAACATCAAAATTAAGTATCTTTCCCTTCATATACAGTCGCATATCCGGAGCATCTTTGGGTATTCTTTGTGAACATTCAGGTTGCCTCGAATGAAGGGTCCAACAATTGGTACTCGCACATCTCAAAATGGATGAGAGGAACACCAACAGACCTCACATTATAATGGATGAGGGGAACACCAACAAACCTCACATTACAGAGGATATAGTCAATTGCCCCTTGTCTAACCACTGCATCACCTCTGAGTATGGTTGCGAGGTTGTTTGAGATGCTTATAGTTATAAGCGGTCGATCTCCCCACATAAGACATCAAATGATGATATTGATCTTTTTTTCATTTCCTGCCAAGCGGTTTTTGGAAAGAATGCTCTTACACAAACAACCTAAGCAATGGTCTTGCGAAAGCGAAAAACTCACTGGTACTTTTTCATAGGACCAAACCTGCAGAGTGAATCATTGTGTAAAAATGAGGGGAAATGTAGACTCGAGACTATATAAACATAAAAATTGAATAGTTTAATATTCATGCCTACAATAAAGACAAGCACTTGGTAATTGACTTGACATTCTTTCTCGTATCTTTATGCAAGGCCCGATATTGATAGGCAATAGCATAGTTATGAATTTCGTACCGGAGTGCGTACCGTTTTTTTTCCCGTGAAATGGTACGTATTGATACCGGTACCGTTTCGATACCATCTCAAGATTTGCATCAACAAAATATATTTGTATTATTTATTCACTGGCGAACTAACAATATATACATATATTTTTTTTATTTACAGCTCTTCTTAAATAAACTGTTTATCATATAGAGCTTGATTTACCATAGTTTTCAAATGAGCTAGTTTGTTTAATAATAGTGTCTTTGGGTTCATGAATAAGTTATTTTTGTGTGTGTGCGCGAGCGGGTGTGTGTAAAGTAGTATATCATATAGATGAAACAATATGATTAAAGTTTACATGTATGAAGTAGATCAAAGATAAGTGAATATTGAAAATTTATCAGGAAATATTTTGCAATTTGTAATGAATTTTATGAGCAGAAGGCTACAAAAGCTTTGATTAGTATAATAGAACTTAGAGTGTTTTTTTTATTTAGTCTTTATACGGTCAATTTACAAACTTTCTAACAAAATTTGTTACTTTTACATTTTTTAAGGAACCGGTACAAAACACAATATCTCGGCCGGTATCACCTATACCGGCCGGTACAACCGGTACAGAGCAGTATTTTGACCAGTACAAAATTTAAGGGATACCGTACCAGTAAAAGGCAAAAACGGTACGTACCGACCGGTACGGTCGGTACCGGTACGGTATTGATAACTATGGGCAATAGCTGTACCCCATGAAAAAGTCTCCACTTATCCAAAGATTGTCCAAAAACGTACTCCCTCCGTCCCTGAAAATTTGATTTCATTTCCTTTTTTGACCGTCCCCACAAAAATTGATCACTTCCAAATTAAGAAAGATTCTGTAGGTATTTTTATATATTTACCTTTTTTATACTTTTTTGTTCTATTTCTCTCTCCACATTTAATTCTCTACCAACCCATTTTCTCTCTCCTGGCCCACCACTTTACACTTTTCTATTCTATTTTTCTCTCCACATTTAATATTATGCCAATAAACTTTCTCTCTACTGCCCCACTCTCTTCCCCGCTCCTATCTCTAAAGGGTAAAATATGAAAAAATACACAATATATAACATAAATCCTTTATATGCGTGCAAAGTTAACAAGATCAAATTTTCAGGAACGGAGGGAGTAATATTTTGGATGCACCGTGTTCATTGAGTGCACATGAAACAAGATAACTCCAACCACATATATAAAAAAAATGCATTCCCATACATTTCAAGCATACCTATTGCATGTAGAAGTCAATTTATGCATCAAACATAGCATTTAAAAGGAAATCTATGAAATAAAGTTTGATTAACTTATAAATTTTGGATGTCAAGCTTTAATGGAGTATTGTTGGATTTACATCGATCTACTAGGGGGGAGGAGCTTGAGCTGGGTAAAGTTTGGAGGTGGGGCGGTTGGGCTTAGTTGGGGTGAAAGGAGGATGAAGAGAGAAATTGGTTAAAAAGAGGGGATTTATAGCGATCTTCAAACCCTCGTCCATTGATCTTCTAGCCGAGAAGAGATTGGGGTGGGTAAAAATGGAGGTGGGGTGGCGGGTCTCAGTTAAGGGTGAAATGAGAAAGAAGGGGAAAAAGATAGGAAGAGATTGACAGATTTTTGTGTAAAAAATATGAGAGCTTTTGCCCTAAAAAATCCTTTTTTATTACTTAATTACTCATCTATCCCATTTTCAACCTTATTTACCTATCTAACCCATTTTTAGAAATCTCACTTTCAAACAGAGATTTCAAGCTAAGAAAACGTGGTTCCAAACTACGTTTTCAAGTAAACGTAAATATATTGAAAACGTGGTTTGTTTTCTTAGCTTAAAACCTATGTTTGAAAGTGAGATTCCCGAAAATGGGTTAGATAGGTAAATAAGGTTGAAAATGGGGTAGATGAGTAATTAAGTATTAAAAAAGAATTATTTAGGATAAAAACTCAAAAAGATGGGGTTGGTCGGGGATCTAAAATTCCCTTAAACTGGTCTAGGCGCGTTTAAGAGATGGCGATTAGACTAATTTAAGGAAATTTAAGATACTGGGTGCAGTGGGTGGTATGAAATGAAAAGGCAAAAAGAATTAGTTTTGCACCTCCCCAAAGGGAGAAGGTTAAGTGAGGAAAAAAAAAAAAACCCAAATCGTAGCCATCCAAGAGCACGTAGACGGTTAGATTGGGCCTAAGAAAATAAGCACTTTCTAAACGTTAGGTGTGGATCATATCCATATAATTAATATGTATTTGAAAACCAAAAGACGCTATTGTCATTATTATAACTTTGGCACGTCGTCAAAACCATTAAATACTGTGGCAAACTGACGATTGGTGGTATACTTTTTTTAAGTTTTGGATATGGTTGTGCATTTTGTCGAAAGTTGTTAGCCGTGTCTTACTGACAAGGGATGTTTTGAAGTACTAACAACCTGTTTGTGAGTTTTATCGAAGGAAAAGGAAAAGAAAGGAAGAGAAAATAGAAGAACCGATTGTGAGATTCTTTTCTTGTGTTTGTGAGTTTGGGGCGGAAGATAAAGTTATTTGTTGTTGTGTTGTTTGTGAGTCGGAGATAATAGAAAGCAAGGGCACTTTCTTTGAGTTAATTTTACCAAAAGCGCCTGTATTAATAGTTTTTGTTTGAAGGTGAAAAGATAATGCATGTATTCCAAATGTTTCATTCACTTTCCTTTTCTTTCCTTTATCTTCATTTTCCCTAATTTCGGAGCGAAATATTTGAAAAGAAAAATGTCAAATCTTTGCACATTTTTCTTTCCATTTATTCTTTGTTTCTTCCCTTCGAAAAATTCACTAATTGAGGACAAGAAAATATTCTCTTCATTTTGCTTTTTTTTTCTCCTTAGTAAAACTCGCAAACAAACACGGTGTAAAGAGCGAGTCACGATGAGTCAACTCTCTTGGAAATTCGAAAATCCCGAACACCACTACGCCACACACTACCCCGCTACTAATCACCTCATCCACCGTTCCTCCTCCGAAAATGGCCGCCGACCACCCAGCCGAGCCACCAGAACAGGAGGCCCTCCGCCTCAAAACCCTAGCCGAGCAAAAGTACACCGCCACCTCCAACCTCAAATCCGCCTTAAAGTATGCCAATAAGGCCCACCGCCTCTCCCCCCACCTCGACGGCCTCCCCGAACTCCTCACCGCCCTCCAAATCCTCCACACCGCCACCACCTCCGCCACCGCCGCCGCCACCACACCGCCCTACTACCAAATTCTCCAAATAGAGCCCTTCTCCCACATCAACGCCATCAAAAAGCAATACAAGAAGCTCGCCCTAACCCTGCACCCCGATAAGAACCCGTTTATCGCCTCCGAGGAGGCGTTTAAGTTGGTAGGCGAAGCGTTTCGCGTGTTGTCCGATAAAATTAGGAGGAAGGAGTATGACATGAAGCTTAGGATTGCGCTGCAGGAGGCTGCCACAGAGGGGAACGGCGAGTTAAAGGAGGTGGAGACGTTTTGGACGGCGTGTTCGACGTGTAGGCTGTTGCACCAGTTTGAGAAGAGGTATTTGGGACATAATTTGGTGTGTCCGAGTTGTAAGAAGAGCTTCAAGGCAGTTGAGGTCTCGACTGATGTTCATGATGGTGCGAGTAATGGGGAGAAGGAAGGAGAAGAAGAGGAGGGGGTTGGTATTAGGAGTAGCGCTAGGATTAGGGCTAGGAGTGGTGGGGATACTTTGAGTGGTTTGAAAGTTAAGCGGAAAATGATTAGTGTTGGGGAGGTTTTGGAGAGATCCAGGCGAGTGAATGTGGATAGGGATTCTAGCAATGTTGTTGGAGTGGGTAATCGAATTAGGCCAAATAGGGTCGAAAAGTCGGGTGGTGGTGTGGATAATGGAATTAAGTTGAAGAGGGTTGGAAAGTCGCTTAATGTTGGTGGGGAGGGTAATGGTTCCAAGTCAAATAGGGTTGAAAGGTCGAGTAATGTGGATAAGAAAGACGAAACGAGCGGGGGAATTAGGGTTTTGGAAAGGTCGAGTGCGAAGAGAGTTAGGAGAGGGGAATCCGGGGAAGAAGAGATGATGACGTTAGCGGAAATGCAAGTGTTAGCGAAGAGAAAGGTGCGGGAGGAGAAGGAAAAGTTGAACTCGAAAGAGAATGAAAAGGAAGGAGATAAGGAGAACGGTGATGTGAGGGAGAAGAGGGATAAAAAGGGGGCTTCGAGGAAGAATGGCAATGCATCAATTACTGGGGATATGGAGATAATGTCGGTAGAGGATTCTGATTTTCATGATTTTGATAAAGATAGGGGGGAGAGGAACTTTAGGAAAGGGCAAGTGTGGGCAATTTACGATGACGACGATGGAATGCCGAGGCATTATAGTTTGATTGAGGAAGTAGTGTCTGTACATCCGTTTGAGGTGAAAATCAGTTGGTTAGACCTTCAGAGGAATCGAGATGACAAGGTTATGATCCGGGAGAAAAATGGAATTCATGTTTCCTGCGGGAAGTTCAAAGTTGCTGGGAAGACCTCAGTGCATTCTGTGAATGTTTTTTCTCATCTTGCTGATTGCGAAAGAGTGGCAAGAGATATGTATAGGGTTTGTCCGAAGAAGGGTTCGGTTTGGGCACTTTATAAGGAAAATTATATGGATGGTGAAGGAAGGGATGTGTTGGTTAAGGATAAGCGGTGCTATAACATTGTCATTTTTTTAACAAGTTACAGTGATATATATGGGTCGAGCATGGCATACCTTGAGAAGGTTGATGGCTTCAAGACAGTTTTTAAGAGAAGAGAAATTGGGTGTCACGCCATTAGATTTCTTGAAAAAGATGATGTATGGTTGTTTTCGCATCAGATCCCTGCAAAGAAGCTTTCTGGGAAAGAGACCTCTGACCTTTCCAAAGACTGTTGGGAACTTGATCCTGCTTCACTTCCTCCTGAATTGCTTACTATTGGTCGGGGAAGATAATTGGTGACTTCTGTCTGTCCACAAGGAATTCGGGGTAAGCAAATAATGTATATAGCTTCTTTGGTCTCTCTATTCAGGTGAAATATGATCTGAATGTAAGGCACTGTTGTTTAGACACAACTTGGCTCCTTAATCTTATAGCAGTTACCAATTCTACCAATTCAGTTATAACAGTGGCTCACTTTTTTTTTTTTCTTTTCTTGTCATCTTCGAAATGTGCATAACTTTATGATTACCATTATAATACGGAGTAGATTATAAGAGGACAAATATGCTATAAAAATCTGATTATCGCGTCTCCTACTCAAAATTAATTAATTACACATGCAAGTGATGAATTGTTGTGAATTCGACCACTTAAGTATCTATGACCCCTTACTCTTTTTTTGTTTTGGAGTTCGGTGGAGCATATTCACATTTTTTCAAGAAACTTTCTAGATTCCACGCGGTATGTACACGTAATTGCTATCTAGTCTTTACACGGTTGAATTCTACAAAGAGTAAACCATCCTATCGCACACCCAAATAGCGTATACCTACTTATGTAAATACCATTTTTTTATGCTTAATTAATTAATCGTACTTCTCTCACTCATTTTTCATCCATCATGCTATGACCTCTCTAGAAACCATCAATTGCTGCCAAAATTTTTACAACCAACTAATCAGTTTATCCATGTCATTTTGCTTTCAACTTTCCATCCATCCAAGAAAATATGGTTTGATTCAAGTTTTCTCTTCTTGGTAGCAGCAGTAATATGACAAAAATCAGAATTGCTTTGGTCAGTGCTTTTTGCTTCAGTTTAAGTGGGTTGATGAAAAGAGTTTAGAAGAGGGTTTTAACAAAACATTTTGAATTGAATCCAGAATAATCTTATAGTTTCTTCTAGTGATCTTAATCATTGTTTGATCTCACTCAACTCTATGGACTCCTCGTTTGCAGCACGCTAATCAGTTTCATCTGGAATACCTGCGTATTTTGGTGTTATTTTTGTCTGGTGCAGTATTGCATGCAACTCTTTTCTTTCGTAGTATGCAGTTCTGCTTACTTGTATGTTTCTAGATGGGTGTTGATTTGACGTGGATTGTAGTTTCTTCTTGTGATTTTAATCATGTTGTTTGATCTCACTAACTCTATGGACTCCTCTTTGCACTTCTATCAGTTCCACCCAAATAGGCTGCTTACCTGATGTTATTTTTGGCAGTATTGCTTACAGTTAATGGTGTACCTTTCATTTCAATGAATTCTTTTTTGCCATATGCAGTACCATGTTTTAGAAACACTATTGTTAGGCTTATATCTGAAGTTCTATGGTGAATGAGATTTCCCGAGAACCTTTTCGTTTTTTTTCCCCTCTTTGAATTGCCTACCTGTTAGGTGTAATCATAAAAGGTTGAAATACATTTTTGGAAAGGTCACAGGACCCAGAATGTGTCTGTAGACAACGTGATTGCAATTGTTTGATAAATATCTCCATGGTGTGAAAGTTACTTCATAAGTTTGATTCCTTGCATCCAATGAATATGGTTTTTGCTCATAAAAGTCAAATGCATTCTTGGAACATCTTAGAAGGAATTTCCTTGATGTATTTTGTCTATGCTCTTTGGGATTTGTACAAGTACGGCACATAGTATTGGTGTAGAATCGACCACTGTACCGACTTAATAGTATTGGTGCTACTGAATATCACAATTGCAAATGCATGACCATTTGGATGCATGACCATTTGATATAGATTTTGCACGTTCACATACAGTTCACTTCTATTGACGTGGTAATTGAAAATTTGTAACAGTTCAATCAATTTGTAAGTCCAGTCTCTTTCTGTTACCTTGTTTAAAGAGAGTGGGGGTTATTCTTACATAATGTGTTAAGGAGTTTTCTCAGGGCGTTGTGGTTCCTTGGACAGTTTGTTTCTAACGTACAAGGTGGAATGATGAAAATTACTGCTTGTAATTTCTAACATTCAGGCTAGGTCCTTCCGCTTTATTTAGGAGGCTCATATGCAGTAATAAGTTCTGCAAGTGGTGGCTTGCTTAATTGTTTGTACCAGTCAAACTTATTTTCATGTGCAGGGGTGTATGCTTGGTTTTATAAACGCTTTTTATCTGCAAGATGTGGTCTTTATGCTTGCTCTGAAATCTATGGACTTCTGTAACATAGCAGCTCATAGAGCTGCCAGCTATCGTGACGTTCTTTATAGCAGGTGGTCCTATTCAAAATCCTCGAGTTACTAAATGAGATAATCAACCTCTAGCTGGTAGCTCGATTAGCATCCCCTGTCATTTGGACATGTGTGGCGGTAGTTACTAAGGAAGTGTCCTGGTTGGATGCTTCTGTCTTGTTTTTCTTCACAAAAAGGTCGTCACCCCATTGAGGTGCTGATGTAGTTGCTTCAGTTTTTTGTCAATTGCTGGCTGATGGGAACATTTGACTAATTGCATCTAGCCTGTCTTCTTCGAATCAGTCCTCTTAGCATCCGTACGCTGTTGGCATCCTGCTCCCTTACTCTCCTGTATACCTTGTCTTCAGATATTTGTTGTCTTCGTAAAGTAACTCTAGCCAGTTTGTGTATTTGATGGTGATGCCTTGTCTTCAAATATTCGTCAGCAAATGAAAGGAAATTTCATTTACCTTATTAAAATGCAGTGTGCTTTCCATTCAGAATGGAGGTTTAGGTGTCAAGGATCTCACGAGATACATGTGTGAGAGGGATTCTACATGGAGCAGAGTTGTGGTAGGGATATCCGGAGAGGGGTCAGGGTCCTGGTCCCCTCGCAAGATCAGGAGACCTTTGGCTCTAGTCTGTGAATGGGCATTCTTAAGGACTGGGAAGGCTTTGTGAAGCATTGTTGTTTCGAGGCGGGAAATTAGGTTATGCTGAGTTTTCTGGTGAGACGTGGTGTGGGGAGGAGGAGCTTCGTAAATCTTTCCATGGTTTGTTTTGTATAATATGGTCAAACGATCTTCGTAGCAGAGTTTTCAGTTTTTCAAGTTCATGGCCTCTCGGCCCTCTCATGGTACTCCATTCTTGGAAGAAGAATTTCAGGACTGGGGAAATGGATTCAGTTTCTACCTTCATGGGGCTGATTTAATCTTCAAAGGTGTGCGGACGGGAGGAAGGAAAGGTGGTCTGAGAAGGGTATCGTTTCCTTGGAAGAGTTTTTTGAACATCATTGGAAACGACACCACACACACCCCCCCAACCCCAAAACACCCCCCACCTCAACCCCCAAAAAAAAAAAAAAACATCTTTGCTCCCCTTGGGAAGCAGCTCAAAAATGCTATTTTGACAGGGGATTGCTTGTGAGAGCGAAGGAGCACTTCTGTCAATTGGTGTTTCATGTGTAAACAAGCAGGCGAATCTGTGGCACATCTTCTTTCGCGTTTTCGGGTTGCCTATGAAATTTGGAGTTTGGTTTTCAGTTTTCTGGGCCTGAGTTCCTTAAATGAAGTGAAATGCATTCTTCCATTTGCTCTTCGCAGCTGAGCTGCCGGACAGCTTCTGGCCCTGCTCCTCTTATCGAATATGTACACTGTGGCCTATTTCTAGTTCTGGAAAGAAAGAATGTGAACTTAGGGGATCAGTTGTTGGCTTTCTTTTGGTCGGCAGCCCTTCTCTATGATGTGCAAGGAAATCTTTTATCAACAAAGACCAAATCTTACTTCTAACTTCTTGTTTCTTACTAATACGAACCAGCTTAATCAGGCTCACTCGTTTGTAGGCAATTGAAAGACAGGTAAATATGAAAAAAGTACGATGCCAGATGCCTGGAGGATCAATAGCAAAAGCTGCGCAGTTCTGAGACATCCCAAATTCTTTTTCTGTGGTTGTTAATCAGCTTAAACTGAGGTAAATCGGGTGATATAAATAATCACTGAATTTTTCCCTGTTATTAAAAACTACAGTGACAATTTTTTGTTGCCAAAGTATATTTAGCGACACTTTTTCTATTACAGCAAATGTGATGTACAACAGATGATCTTCATCCGATAAATCGTGCCTTTTCCTTCTGTTCTTTTTTCGACATGGTCTTCAGGGAAGAGGGCAAAGACGTTTTGGTGTGGTTGAGGGTGATTTTTGAGTTATTTTGGACTTTCTTTTTACACTTTGTCATTTCGATACGAGGGATCCTAGTTATGTGATTGTAGGTGGGAGTATACTGAATTTAAAGATTTTGCTTTTCATGTTTGTAGTTTTCTATGTTCATTTCTGGTAGTAAGGAGAGGTAATTTGGCTCGTCTGTTTTTTAGGCTTTAATGATGGGTTCAGTTTAGTTGTTCTCTTGTTACCTGCCTCGTGTTTCCTTGTTGACTTCTAATTCTTCATTGTCGCCAAAATCGAGTGTACGGTGCCTTCCTATTTCTTGTTCGTAAGGTCTTTTGTTGAATTATTACTTGTTCTTAAGCTTCTTGAACTTGGTTGCCCCACCTTGCTCTCGTTCTTTATTGGCTACTTATTCGATTCAACTTGGTTGTGTCAGTTGTTTGAACAAATCTTGAAGCCCCTCCTCTTCGTCGGAGGGTGGTTTTGACGTAGTTAATCTTTCACGGCCGGAGATTTTGGTGGATTAAGTCTTGCAATGAACTGCTTATGCAAAAATGGCAAGTTTCGAAGAAGTGAAGTTGTTCATGGAGAATCTGGAAGGGTGATCAAGTAGCAAGGATGTGATTTTTGCATGCTTGGTTTCTGTGGCCTTAATTGTGTATCTTTGTTTTGGTAAATCCCGTGGATTGAGATCATCTCTTTTCTTGGCCGCAAGAGTAACAAGGGGGTGATAGCACTGCTACTGGAGCGGTGAGCAAGTGCGGAAGGCGGTAGATTCAGCAAGTGGAGGAGGGTTTTCTTAATTTGTTGGGTGAAAGAAGAGGAAAAAAGAAGAAGAGAAAAGGTGAAAAAGAAAAAAGAAAATATAAAGGTATGAAGAAGAACTTTTGTGACTTCAATCGTCACATCTTGCACGGGGTGCATCGTAGTTTTAGGTGCCCGGGGTGTAATGTCAAGTTTAATACTTTAGGGGTGAGTAATAACTTGATGTTAATTTCTTATCTTGAAGATCAGATCAAATAACCGGGACGATTTTTAAACCCTCGGTAGTTTGAAAGGGTTTTGGAAAGTAATACGGGGATAAGATTGTTGATGCAAGATGTGTTCTATCTAAATAAAAAATTATTTTACTCTTGTAATCGGTTGTCTTTTATTGATAGGGTAAATTACACACGGCACTCCTGAGGTTTGCCCTAAATTATACATTACTCCTACTAAATTTTTTTACTATAGTAATCAGCACATTTATATTTTTCTGCTAACAGAGTCAACATAATCGATAAAAAAGATGTTAATACCCCTAATAAACAAATAAATTTATCCAAACATCATCTCATCCCCACTGTACATCTTTCTTGCTCTCTCTCTCTCTCTCTCACACACACACACACAAAACTGCCGGTTAAACTCCTCCGGAAATCAATTTCCGGTCACCTTCTCCAACACCACCAACACACCTACATCATAATCACCAAACCACCACCACCCCACGGCTTCAATTCTCAACCCTTAACCCAAATCACCATCGACGCCATAATTGTACTTCCACAGGATCAATTTCCAGTCACCTTCTCCAGCACCACCAACACAACCAAATCACCACCATCCCACGGCTTCACTTCATAATCCCAATCATCATCGGCGCCATAACCACACTTCCATTGGATTAATTTACGGTCAGCTTCTCAGGCACCACCAATCACCAAATCACCAAATCTCAGCACCGCCAACTCCAACAGTGGCCGCAGCGCCAAGACCACAATCACCGCCGCAGCACCACCATCACCAATCACTACCATATGCCTAATCACCAATCTGCGCCATCGATCACCTGCACAACTCAACTGACACACACTTTGGGTCAAACTCCCCCGGAAATCTTCTTCACCTCGAGATCCATCACCGCCGGTGTTCACCGATCGTCGCTGATGGATGCAACTTGACTTTCGTTGCCTTCGATGCCGGCGGTCATCGGGGTAGATCGCCCATTCACTGGTCGTCCTTGGTCAACGTCCACCGCCAGTGGAAGCCGCCGATCTGCTCTGTTTCTCTCCCTTTCCCCTTCCCCTGCCGTCCCCCTCTATTTCTTTCTCTCCTAACCTCAATCTTTTTTTTTTCTTATTTATTTGCCTCCAATCTCTGATGAATTTTCTCCCACAAATTTCCATGTGTGTATGTGCCTCTGTGTGTGTGGGCAGTGACTGGCCGTCGGGCGACGATAGCGGGTATTAGTGGCGGTAGTAGCTAGGCTTTTTGTGGTGAGAAAGTGGAGGAAGACTGAAGGGTATTTTCAGTATATCGTAATAAAATAATGTTACCCTAATTTTTTTCTCACGGTGCCCTAACGGAAATTGATCTTATACTACACAATGACAAATTACAGGAGGCAGGGGGTAATAAAAATACTTGTAGAAACTGTGTGCAATTTAGGGCAAACCTCAAAAGTACCGTGTGTAATTTACCATATATGGCAGTAAGGCTAAATCGTGTATTGTTTGCATGTCCGAACACAAACCCAGTTACTGGTGCCCTTAGGACTCTCTTTCACTACATCTATACTTCTAAAATACTTATAAAAATATGAATGATATAAATCATTTCTGGACGATTTTGTCATCTGTTAGTTACTTTCTTTTTTTTGGGTGCAATCATCATCTGTTAGTTACGTTAACAACATTCTTACATACCCTTTATGACTCCCTTTTTAGTTTTGTTGAAATTAAATGAACATTGGATACAATGAATCTATTCTAAACATTGGAAAATAAAAAGTATTATTAGAAAGAAATATATAAATTCATTTATTATTCCCTTTTTAATTTGGTTGAAATGAAATAAACATTGGATAATGAATTGGGTAATAAGAATTGTGATTTTTTTCCTTACATTTTTATGTTAGCAAACAATTAACCAATTTAAAAAAAAAACTTAAATACGTGAAAAATCACTTTAGAAACAAAAAACTGTTTGAAAAAAAAGGGGTAAATATGCATAAAAAATTTGTGTGTGTGTGTGGTCGCGGGGGGGGGGGGGGGGGGGGGGGGCGGGCAATTTGAACTTAAAATATGTTCAGTTATTGCAGTTAAAGCCTAGAAACTTTGCATGATGTACAACATTCATACTTTGAATGCAAAGCAGAAAAACAACGATGCAGATTCATTCTTTTAATTTCTCCGTTTGCTCTTTTCTTTTAAGGAGCATCATCTAACATGTATTCAATCCAGAAGTTTACAAAGAAGATTTTCAAATATTGAACTCATTACAATTGCGAATGTTAAATATATATTTATTTAAAAACAAGTTAGAAAAAAAAAGAACATAATTGAATTATATTATTTTAATCCCAAGTTAATGATATCACTTCAAAAATTACTTTCGATTATAATTATGAAGAAATAATAATAATTACAGCGTGGCCAGGCTTCATTCGTGGTCTCATATATCACCCAAAGGCATCAGCTTAGCAGAACATCCCCACATATCCGAAGTCTTTCTTCCTCTAGCTCTATCCTCTGATTGCTCTCTCTCTCACACAGTCGCGCGCACACACACACATCCCGTTAATCGACAGCACGCCTCTCCTATTTATACACACACACACACACACACACACATTCAATCGCTCTCGCTAGCTAGCGAACAATCAATTGCAATGGGCTACGAAAACGATCTGTAAGTATCTCTCTGCGTCAAAATCTAGGGTTAGGGTTTCAAGCATGTTAATCGATCGAATGAATCTCGTCCTTGTGTCCAGGTACCGCGACGAAGACGGAGAGCCCTTGATGGATCCCCTCGACGACGACGTTCAGTCGGATCAGGAGCCGTTGATGGATCCCTTAGACGACGACGCTGCTGGAGGCGACGACTGGCGCCGGCGGGAACGATCGCCTACGCCCGTGTTCAACGACTCCGAGTCGAAATCGAAGCCACGCAAGCGACTCATCAAGAAGAGCACGGCGGTAGATGATGATGCTGGTGTTGGTGTAGGTGATTATGAGGATGATGACGTGGCGACGGCAGGGGCGATTGTAAGGGACGATTTGTCGGACGGTGGGTATCCTTCGTCATCTGGCGGTGGAAAGAGGAAGAAATTTGGTAAGGATGGGAGTGGTAAGAGGAGGGAGAAGAAGATGAAGAGCGATAAGGGCAGTGGCGGGTCGAAGTTTAAGGTGAGGAGCGAGAAGGGGGGCCGACCGGCGGCAGCTTATGCGGAGGAGCAGGAGATGTGGAACACGGTTGCCGGTGGCGATTCCGAGGTATATTTTTTTACTGCAGTTTAAGGCAATAATTTGTAAGGTGGGTATGCTTCGAGTATTAGTTGGATCCGCTAATTAATATGGAAAAAGTAGTTTTTGCATGGTACAGAGTTTAAGGATTGATATACAGGGTATGGTTGCGTTTAGCATTGTCTATGGAAGTAGTTGTCTTTGGTCGGTTTTGATGTTTTGAATGTTGGGGAGCTGGTGTTATTTGATTCGTATTCAAGGGACTTGGTAATGGTTTTTGCTTTTCTGGTGACTACATTAACAAATTTGTCACTCGTATAGTTAAGGTGCTTTAGTGATCAGTTTGTTCTACTAGGTTTCTGCCAAGTTGTAGGGTAGTCTGAATCTTTGTCTTTTCCTTACATGATAGTGTCTGAAGCTACCGAATCATAAATTTTGTGGTTTATGTAATTTTAAGAACTGTATTAGTTGATTGTGCTTTGAGATGTTTGGATCGATTGGTAGCGTGGCCTTTATCTTTTTCTATGAAATGGTGTAGGATGATCAAGAGGGTCTTAGGATGGTTGATGACGATAACTTCATTGATGACACTGGTGTCGATCCAGCCGACCGCTATGGAAGTGACCATGAACCACGCTCTCCTGGCGATGCTCCTCAGGTTTGAAATCTTCTTGGCATAAAAGTGCTTGTTCTTGTCTTCTATTTGACCATGAACCACGCTCTCCTGGGAATAATGTTCTTTTGATCTCAACTTTGGGATTGAACTTTGTTGTACTTAGAAATTAAGAGTCTGAGCGACGTTGGGGTAAATCTCAGAGGATCGGGGCAGCAAGGCCGCTCTACCTTACAATACTATTTAGAAATTTGAACTGTGGATTGCTAAAGGGTGCAAGTCTCAAAGCGTTTGAGGGATCCAAGTTCTTTGTCTGCCCCCCTCTCTATTGACTCTTCTGGTTGACTGTTTTTGTAGGCGGAAGAGGGTGAAGAGGATGACGAAATTAAGGAGCTCTTCAAAATGGGCAAGAAAAAGAAGAAAAACGAGAAAAGCGCTGCTGATATCTCGATACTAGTTGAAAATGTCATGGCTGAACTTGAAGTTGTTGCAGAAGAAGATGCAGAGCTGAATAGACAATCAAAACCTGCCATAAATAAACTCAGAAAGCTGCCTCTTCTTACAGAGGTCCTTTCAAAGTAAGTTATTTATCCACGAGTGTCCTAGTATTCACAGAATCGGAATGCATCACAGATATTAAATTTTATTGGTGTGCTCCTCTAGAGTTCCCCTCAAAGTAATTTATTTCTCCACGAGTGACCTAGTACATTCAAAATAGGGAACGCAGCACGGATTTTAAAATCTTATTGGTGTGCTCCTGTAGTACAGCTAAATTGGGGTTTACTTTTTAGGGTAATCATTTTTGTATGCTCTCCCTGGTTGTCTTGTATATCAAACGGAACCCTTCACTTGACAAAAATCAGTATAGTGGAACTGTTTCGGCAGTTAAAATTAGGTCATCTTCCAGGAATGTTCATTGTACACCTGAAAACTATCACTGTTCATAGCAAGTGTTTTTACGCCCTTGTGATTTTATACACGGTATAGGTAAGTAGGTTTGCATTCCTCGAATGTGATATTAACGAGTGTTACTACAAATTTGATGTTTTGACGACATCTATAGCTTTAGAAGTGGGGATCCCATCTCTGATCTGACAAGTGTCTGGTTGTTAGTAATATCAAAAAAGATAAATTAAAACCTCTGATTTCAAACGAGCAAGAAAGTAACTTAATAACAGAAGAAGAATCAAAAGAACAGAGTAGTAGTAATAGGCATTAGCCCCTAATTTTCCGAATTCTTCCAACCACAATTGGTTTTTTGTCTTCTTATTTTGATTGCTCTTTTTGCAGGAAACAGCTCCAGCACGAATTTTTAGATCATGGAGTATTAACACTTCTGAAGAATTGGCTTGAACCCCTTCCAGATGGAAGCTTACCTAATATAAACATCCGTGCTGCAGTACTGAAGATCTTGACTGATGTATGAACAGAGTTAATATATATAATGGTTGTTGCTTATTAGAGATTATAAGGTAATCTTGAATGTTGTTTTTTGCAGTATCCAATTGACTTAGAGCAGTATGATAGAAGGGAGCAACTCAAGAAGAGTGGCCTTGGGAAGGTCAGGCCACATATCCTAGTCACTCGATTACGTTTTGGTTGTCTTTTGGTTTCTTTAGCACTTTTTAGATGTAGAAGGACCAAAGTGACATGATTTACTCTGTTTTACTCAGGTCATTATGTTTTTGTCGAAGTCTGATGAGGAGACCACATCTAACAGAAAACTTGCGAAGGATTTGGTTGATAAATGGGTAATGTGGTTTTTCATTTTCTGTCTTTACGGCAACCCCCTCCCTCCCAAGGTCTTCTCTCTCCCCCTCTTTCTTTTTGCAGAATCTGCTGGGAGATGAATGGATTACTTACCAGGATTCATCCTGCAACACTGATATACATGTAGATTGATATAGACGTATAAGTTCACATGAGTGCTGTTTCTTCAAATTTTTTTAGAGCATAAACAATTTCTCACTTACTGAAAAGGAAAGAAGGATAAGAGAAAACAGAAAGATGACTTCTAAGTACTCCACATGTTCTCTTTGTGGTTCTACATTGTTTTCGGATCAGCGTTGCCAATTGAATATCCTGCCAACTCTGTCCCATCTTCATCACACGGGCCAGCCTCCGAAAGTCAAGAATCAAATGTTTATATTTTTAATAAATATATTCCACTGTCAGGCTACTTATGAAGGCTAATCCCACTATAGGCTACTTTGAGAATCAATAAATTTGTATGCCAGGATGCCTAAGCTTAAGCTACTGAGAGTGCATGGGGAGTGATGAGAATTTTCCAATATGCTTTTCGTTCATAAGCTCTGCATATCAAATTGATGGTTTTGTGGCACATTGCTATGACTTTCACTTTGAATTATCTTCTAGCATGCTGGTATTGAGAAATGCCATTCAGAAGAGATTAATGTTATGGGGGTTTTGTGGAGTTCGTTTGTATTGAAACTTCCGCTGGTTGTTTGAAATAAAATCTTACTGATGCAGAGTCGACCAATATTCAAGAAGAGCACGAGGTTTGAAGACATGAGGAATTACGACGATGAGACGGTTCATTTCCGAAGGCCATCTGCAAAAAAGTAACATCTTCATGGCCAGCCTTTCTACCTACTTATTCAATAAGAAGTCGTCTTCTTGTAAGAATCGGTTTTTATATATGGTCTTCCTCACCTCAGCAATGTTGTGTTACTTCTTAACAGGCCAATGAGTAAAGCTGCTGGAATGCAATCCAGAGATGATGATCTTGATTTGGCTGAATTTTCACAGTAAGATTCTTTAAGATATATACTTGGATGTCCTAGTACAGCTGTCAAATCTGTGTGTTTCAGTTTGTATATCTCAGTTTTTAATACTTCTGAGGGCAATGCAGGGAACCGAAGTCTAGCCAGTCATCTTCTAGGCAACATGCCTCAAGGCCTGAAGCAATGCCATTGGACTTCAGGGTGCGTCCTCAATCGAAGATTGATCCCGACGAAATCAGAGCTCGAGCGAAACAAGTTGTGCAAGATCAGCGCCGTATGAAGGTTAGTTTTTTAATATATCATTGAAAACCTAAGCCAAGAAAGATAAATGGTGTTTCTCGCTCCAATATATGGATTTATGTTTGGGAGTGTATTTCATCCTTATTGTTCCCATGTGACGTTCATCTTTTGTATATTTCTTTTTACTGATTATCTTCTTGGAAGCATCCAGTGGAACCTTGAATTTTAAGCGTATGAAATCATCCGTCGTTTGGGTTATGCTTTTTGGTAGGAGATTTGACACGTAGCAGTTCTCCTTGGATTCACAGTTATTTTGCAATTGGCTGTGACCCTCCTTTGCACTGAAAGAAAAGAAAATGAAAAGCTGTGTCAGAACCCTAATGTCTACAGTTTTTGTAGTCGTAGTGAAAAATTTGTCTCTCACAGAGCCCAAAGTTTACTCCTAAAATCTGTTCTCAGCATGCCTGTTACCGGATAATTTCTAATATTTTTATGGTTTACTGAAATATTTGATGGCAGATGAATAGGAAGTTGCAACAGTTGAAAGCACCAAAAAAGAGGCAGCTTCAAGCTACGAAACTCAGTGTGGAGGGTCGTGGCATGGTCAAGTACTTATAGAAGCCTATCATCCCTCCAATAACCAGTCAAATAGTGCACTATGTGGGCGTTAATAATTTGCGCAACTATTGCTTTGGGCTGGAAAGACCAGAAGTGTTATCATGAGCCACCTACCTTTCTGGCAATGGCCACTCATCTCTAATGCCTCCTCTCGGATTGAGCTAGTCTTGAGTCTACTGTACCACGGCCAATGTTGGAGATTTCAAGAAGATTGCAGGAAGATTCCTTGAAGCATTTCAGGTTTTTATTGTGCTAGTTAGATTCCTTGAGGATTCTCTCATCGCTATGTAAAAAATGTCTGCTGGCTGGCCCGACTTCGTTGGCCATTTATAAGAATATTTTATTCCAATATACGTTGCCAAACTTTTGTAAATTGATTTCGTCGTAAGCTTCTGTCGAGGCCTTGCAATTTTGGCAAAGATTCTACAGTCTGAAGAACATGAGAGACCTAGAACAAGGGGTGGAGATGAGGCTCCTGGATTTGAGCATGCGGGGGACTGTGGCGCATAGAGGGAACACGTGAGAGGAACCTACGAGGTTGGTGTAGAGACGGAGGGAGGTGTTTTCAGTAGTTAATACCCTCTTGATTCTTCAAGAGACTGTTCAGTTGCATAGGAGATGTGGGTGAAGGTTTCTTAGAGGGCAAATTCATACATCATCCTCGTTTTCGACCTTGTAGGAACAGGCGGTAGTGTGTTGCTTAGCCGGGTGCATAGTATGAAGTCGGCGTTGCTTTATGCGTATTTGAGTATTTTGTGGAACCTTTGGTTTATGAGAAGAACAACCTGCTGGCCATTTAGGTTTCCTTGCACCTGCCACAACTATACTCGTGCGTACCGCGTGTGCCGCAAGCAGCAGTCATTCTGGGCTCGTTCATGGATGTCGTTGAAGTCTGCAAGACTCTGGAGTGGCAATATTCTCGACTCCTTCACGGATGTCTTCTTGTCCCTGATCCGGCGTGCACAAGAGATTTTCGATTTCATTGATGGGTTGGAAGTGCACATCATTTACGACTGTCACAAGCCGTTGGGTGATCGGCCATGGCAACTCTTGAGCTCTGGCCCAGCATAAGGTCACGGTCTTGAATAGGAGCCGTTTGTGTTCGATGAACATAATAGCCTCCCGGTGAAAAGTATTCTCTGGCTCTAAAGTAAGACTTCGAGTGTGTTTGAAATTCATTTCAATTTTTGTTTTCAAAAAAATTAAAACCAAAATCTCTGAGTTTTTATTTTTTACAAATTTGATAGGTTGTTTGATATAGTTTTGCATTATTGGTTTTTAATTTTGGTTACTCCCCCCCCTCCCCGGCTCTCTCTCTCTCTCTCTCTTATTTTCTTTCATTTTTCAATACTTGAGAGCTTTTATCCGAGCTCCTATGTTTAATGACCAGAAGCAGAAGCGCCCCCATTACGACCAACACCTCTTTTGTTACTGTCCAACCATTACTATCGTGGTAACATACTAGCTCGGAAATTAGGGCTTTCTTTGTTTGATTGGGTGAATGATATGATTGGTTTGAAATTTACCTGCGCAAATCGAAAATACTAGGGCTTTTCGATGGATAAATCTTTTGGTGGTGTTTGTTGTAGGAACAATGGTGATCCGTATTATGGTGATTTGGATTTAGAGGGTGATGGTGTTGCGGTGGTGACTGATATTAGAGGATTTGGTGTTTGTCGGTGTTGGTCGGTGGTGGTGGTGGTGGTTATTAGTAGTTATGGTGACCGGCGGTGTTGGCAAGTTTGGTGTTCGGCTGTGTTGATCGGTAGTGGTGGCAGACGGCGGTCAGTGGCTGTGATGGTTGGCAGTGTTTTGGTTTTTAGGGGTATTGATCATTGGTGGTGGAGGCGGTCAATGTGTACGATGGTTGACAATATTGGTGGTTTGGTATTCTTGGCGGCAACCATGGGTGGAAGACGAAGTAGCGGCAGCAGGAGTGATCAGAGATGGTGACGCTCAGATCTCGCTCCGAAATCGCCGGATCTAATCGGATCTATGTAGATCTTGACCTCAGTCTTGATCTACTAAATCTGAAAGATCTACTCGTTGAGATGGCCGGCGGTAGATCTCTACCTATATATATATATATATATATATATATATATATATATATATATATATAATTAAAACTTCAAAATGGAGTTTTAAAAAATTGCCCCATTTTGAAATTGGTTTATAAAATTGAAGGCGAAAATAAAAATAAAAATTTGTCTGTCTGTCAAAAGATAATATTTTTTTCAGTTTTAAAAACTGAACAAAGAACTGAAAACAAAAACTTTCGTTAGTGAAAAGCTTTATCTAAAATCCATGCTAGGATGGTCCTTCGGACTTGGGTTGTTGTGACTCTCGTTTGTTGGTTGAAGTACTCCTGCGTTTGACTCTTGAGATGGGATATGATCGAGCCCTGGATGGAGTCACGTGTCTGACTGTGCGCCTAAGAGAAGAGGAGAGAAGAAAAGATCGTGCTTGGAGGAGGTGCAATTACGAGTTAGATCGTCCATTTCTTCCCATAGCTTCGGGTCAGAAATGATGTTTTTTTTGGGTTAAGAGTGAGAACTGCATGGAAATGATGTTTAAACATTCCATTTTTTCATTTACTGCATTTGAATAGTTCTCGTTGGTCGAATTCCAGGACTATTGCTCACGCGGCCAGACCTTGTCATTTATTTATGACTCGTTAGCACATACCCAACTGGTAGACCCTCGAGTGCAAGATCATAACTTATAATCGCTAGGTTCGATGCTTGCTTAATCTTCAAGGATAAGTTTTTTTTCCCCATAGTTTTGGGGTAGTTTTATTTTTATTCAGGGAATTTATCTCAAAATTTCAAAGGACAATTTGCCCTGCACATAGTGCCGTTTGAAACTATGTCAGATGAAAATTTCGTCCACAATTCTTTCCATTTTATGTCAAGGACGTAGTATCACCGTCCAATCAAATTGTACAAACTTGCAACCCGTCGTGATCCACATCAACAGAGTTGCCATCGTCGATCAGAGAGTGATCGTCCATGGATGTCGGCCATCCATGGATCCCATCCACATCGATAGGATATTTACCTTGTCAGAAAACTACCTGAAAAGAAGTAACAATGGCTATCTTATTAAATTTTGAGAGGGATCTGAGTTGTCGACAACAACAACACGAGGCAAGGACAATGATGAAGATGGGAATTGACGGACGACCCATCTCCGCCTTAAAGACTGACGATGGGAATTGAGGACCAGCTAATTTTTGTCAAAGTATGATTAGAGTAATTTAAAATTTTCATAATTATGCAAGTTCAATAAGTTTGGTTTGGTATTATTTAGATACTGTTATTAGGTTGAGATGAAGACCAATTGATTTAAATCTCCTCTTGTTTATCATCTACAACATAGATTACGTATCTTGTACTCAACCAATCAATTAACAAAATCTTATTTTATGTTTCTATATGGTATCAGCGCCCCCCGTTTTGATAGCCGTTAATCGCTTCTACATTCTGGCGGACGGCCTCACGCTGTTCCCGGCCAATTGTTCTTTTCTTTTCCTGGTTAGGTTGCAATAATCCCTCTTCGACATGGGCGGAACTCTTGCATGACCGCACGACACCCCCCAACTTTTGGATTTTTTTTACACTAACATTAATTAATTATGGTTTCGTTTTGTTGTGTTTTTTTACTCTTTATGCCACCGATTGTCATAATCTTCTTTTTTCTAATTCTTTTGCTCCATCTTCATTCTTCTAAATTCTACATTTCAAATATCCAAATTACGAAAAAACATGAATCGATCAAGGTTAGGGTTTTTTTTTACAGTTTAAATTTTTATAGTATGTTAACTTATACGTGACTATTGTACTCGTACAATTACTAATCACATTAATAATACATTTTTAGACAACATATTCTTCATATAATGATCTGCCATAGCTCGGAATACCATATTCTTAATATGGCTATCGTCTTCATAAATTCCCTCCTTATAAGTCATAGGATTAGGTGAAACACAATTAATAAAGGTTCCAATATATTTGAGCTCAAATGCTTAATAATATTTTTTAGCTTGGAAATTCTCAAGTTTTGATACCGGTTAAAAGACTACATATATTTTTTCTTAAAATGCTCTTTATAAGCTTAAAAGGTTTCTAACTACTGAGGGTGCTTATGACTTTTAAAAAAGTGTGACTAAATTACAACCTTTTGGGCTAACTTTAAACATTTTGTTGCTAAAGAGGTTAAAAGTTTACTAATGCATCTTTTAGTGACAAAAGACTACGAATATAACTAAAATGAGTAAGGATCTGGCCCTAATGTATAAATTAATATCAAGGATAAAAAAGGCTAAATATTTTTTCATTAAAATTATCCTTTTTAAAAATTAAAGATTTACAAAAAATTAAGGTTACTTGTGACTTTTAAAAATGGGAGGCTAAACTATTATGTTTTTGGCTATGCTAAAAAGGTTAAAAGTTCACTAATGAATCTGTAAGCGGCAAACATGTATAAATCTAACCAAAACGAGTGTGGATCTAGCTTCACCGTATAAAAATGATCATAAGGGGTTAAATGACTGAACAATTTTTTTTTTCTCAAAAATACCCATTTGAGATTTATAAACTTTCAAAAATAAAGTATGTTTTTCAGTTTTGCAAGGGTGAGGCAAAATTACATCATTTCTGGGTAAATTTTAATATTTAGTCGCAGTAGAGGTTAAAGTTCAGTAGTATATCTTTTAGTGATGAAAGAATTGAATTCATTCAAAACGGGAGTGGATCTAGCCCAATCGTATAATGTGATGCTAAGTCTCTATTCATCTTTAAAGAAAACCATACCAAAATCTAATCTTAAAACTTATCAACATAAAAATCAATAAAATGAACACCTTAATTTTCACTATTCTTTAGAGAACCGTTCCTAAATCCATGTATTGTCATGTTCTTTATTAACTGCAAATTTAAATGACCAAGTCAAAATATCAACAAGTTCGACTAGTTTTTTTTTTTTTCTTTCAAAATTTATGATGAATTTATTTGTTATTTTGTGTTTGGTAAAATAGTGGTTGTTATAATTTTTTAACACTCAAAAACTAATGGCACAGGTAATTTTTTTCCTTTTTGTTTTGATGATACATGTATTATTCCAATGAATGATATTCTTAGTGAACTTGTGTTGAGTTTGTATTTATAATATAAATGTAATGCGTATGTATACAGGGTAAAAAAAATTATGTTTGTGAACATTATTGAAATTACTTTGTTCATTACAATTATCTCATATCAACTTCACACATTCATTAGTATAAATTTGAAGAGGACACGCACACGCCCGCACGTATATATTGACTTTTTAGATGACTAGGTGTGGTATTATTATATTAAAAATCAAAGTCTTATGACAAATATATGCTAAATTACATGGACAACTAAATTAACAGTCTTATTATATACTAAGATGTAAAAGGTCATGCTAGTTAAATTAAAAAGAAACTTTAAAGTACACTACAAGAGAAATTTAGAGTACATTATTTTATAACTGAAAAGTAGAAAAAGTAAAGTAACATTAAGATTAAGCGTAATTTTAAACGAATTATATTAGAAGTTTAGAACTAAAGCTAGAAAAAAATTAAAGAAGTCTGTATTTTAATCTTTAAGTAAGAGGTACCTGTAAATTATTATAGATCTGATCATATTTTAAAGAGAATAGACTACGGCGGCTATTTCGACTCTCAATAATTATTGGTATAGGAAATGACCTTCATTGTACATAAAGGAACAAGGTGCATAATGAATGATATTGAAAGTATTAAGTGATCATATTTTGAACTTTAGTATCGATACTTGCAGGAAAAATGGCTAAAACTCTAAAAGTGAATGATAAAAAACATTATAAAGATACTTGAAAGGTACAACTACTAGATTTGTTATCTAAGAAATTGAGCTTTTATATGTGCCCTACTAGATCTCTCAAGTTCACTTGATTATGGGTTTTAAAGATGCAATATTTAAGCTTCTAACTCCTTTCGTATTATAAATTACAAACTTTGTTATACATTTACTAATCATATTCATTTCCATTAAACACTTTAGTTTTCACAATTCTTTTTGGGTTAATTTTTGAACTTTCATTTAGTTATAATTGAAAATTCTTCTCAGTTTCACTTCCTAAATATATATACACGCTATAAAAATATGTTATGAGAAATTGGACAACTCCAATATATGTGTTTAAGTTTGAGACTAATTAAAATGTCAATATACCTTGGATAAAAAATATAATATGGAAGTTAGAATTCTCTTTAGCGGCAACTTGACATGACAAAAGAAATAAGTATGATAAATACTGACAAATATAGGTGATAATTGACATAAATAATTTAGGTTTGAAAGTAAGATAGCGCAGTGAACTTCCATACTTTGAGTCTTTGATTAGCAGTTAACAATTTATTTATTTATTATAGTTTAATTCTAACAGTCATATTGATTCATTTCAATTGTGTTTTTCACAAAAGTCTATAACATTTTTTTTTCTAATCATGATATAACGTAAAAAGTACGTGATACTTACCGGTTCTCAGAAAAGTATGAGCTACATCAATTGAGAAACTTCCTATCAGAATCATATGTACGAGTGTGTAGTCTTGACTTTTCTTGTCACGGTAATGGTCAAGTTTTCACAACCAGAAGGCAAAATAAAAAGTTGCAAGTCTTTAAAGAGGTGGATATTGACGTTGACTATAAGGACATCATCACGTTTTGGATCCAAATCTCCTGCAGTTGCTAGGTTACAGCAGGGGTGCTGTAGCCCAGCAACAGCCGTTGGATCGAGTTAATACGGAGCGAAGGGCTAAGATTAAGCCACGTCACCGGACACATTGAAGGCTCGTCCTTTATTCTGCCGACACCGGCGCCTCCAGGGGACCATTCACTCTTTCGGATCCACAATTCCTTCGGTCGGCGGTGGAAGCCCCTACACCCCCGGCGACGGCACATCCGGTCTCTCTCCTGCAAATCCCGGCCGGCGGTAGAAGCCCTTACACCTCCCGAGCTAGCCCAGTACATACGAACGAGTTGACGATGATGGTTCTTCCATGCCAATGTAGACCGATTTTTGGAGGAGAGAGATGGGCTGTAGATCGACGTCAACAGAAGGTGGGGCCGGGTGCAATTTCAGGCCGATTTTTGTATCGTATTTTCATTCGTGTTTAGTTGAGTTAATTATGTCAAGTAACTGTGGAGGATTCCTCCTGCCGAGGATGCTCATACCTTGTACCAAAAGAGACAAAAAATGTGCGTTTTCTGAGCAGTGACATCCTTAACTAACAAATAATCGCACACTGGGCCTGCAAGAATAACAATAAGAGGAAGAACAGAAGGAAAGGAAGTTCCATAAGCCTAACAGAAAGAACAGAAGCACTGGAAGAGGCAACAAAATCACCATCTTGATTTCTTTATCAAATCCTAAGGAAAATCCCAATATCAAATCTTCAAGCTACTCATCAACAGCGAGGAACCTCAGTCACCTGTTCACCATTATTATAAGTATCAATGTGAAAGCCAGACTTTCGACGTACAATGATCTCTGCCCGACCGCCATTAATAGTTGGAAACGTGGGCAAACCACAAGTCATGGCTTCAACCACACCGTCAAGCCAGATGCCTCGTACGGAAAACGCAGGTAGGTGGGGCCGGGTACAATTTCAGGCCGTCGGATGAGAGAGAGAGTGAATGCGTCGCCGGATGTTTCAGATCCGGATGTGCCGTCGCCGTGCCTTGCAGAGTTTGGCGGAGGAGAGAGATTGGACCCGGCGTCAGATCGCCGGAAGGTGGATGTGCGTTGCCGGAAATCGATCGCTGAAAGTTGACGGCGTGGAGGAGCCTTCTGCTGCCGGCTGAAGAACTGGAAAGAGAGAGAGAGAATGGTAGCCGACATTGTTTGTTGGGAGAGTAAATGAGAGATATTAAATTATTCAACATATGGACCTATGAGTTCTGATAATTATTCCTCAGGTCAGGTTTCACATATAAATTATTCAACATATGGACCTATGAGTTCTGATAATTTCATACACATAGCCTAACAACCAGGAGTTCAGCATCTTTGTAGAACAAACAGTGATGAATTCCAAGCTCATAAGTTTATCTTGCTTTCTATCTTGTGCCATCTTCTGCATGCACTCTACTGAATCTGCTGCCAGCACCTCATTTGGTTCGACAAACGAGACAGACCGGCAAGCTTTGCTTGCCATAAAAAGTCTAGTTAAGGATCCTTTCCAGGCTCTGAACTTATGGAACAGTTCTCTTCATTTTTGCCGTTGGTACGGAGTTTCATGCGGCCGTCGCCATCAAAGAGTGACCAGCCTGAATATTTCCTCCCTCGGATTGGTAGGCTCTTTGTCTCCCTACATTGGGAACCTTACCTTCCTCAGGGAACTCAATCTTCAGAACAATGGCTTCCACGCCATAATCCCCCAAGAAATAGGAAGACTGTTTCGGCTGCAATATCTTCGTTTGGCCAACAACTCATTCCAAGGTAAACTTCCTATCAACCTGGCACGTTGTTTTGACATTCGAGTCATTGCTTTGAGCAGAAACAATCTTGAAGCTGAACTTCCAACTGAGTTGAGCAGTTTGTCCAAGCTTTATGAACTGAGCCTTTCCAGAAATAAGTTCACAGGAATGGTTCCACCTTTATTTGCAAACCTCTCCTCTCTCGGTATACTTGATCTATCCAGAAACAATTTCCATGGAAGCATCCCTGTTGAGCTCGGGCAGCTCAGCAACTTGGTACTATTTGACTTGACTTCAAATAAGTTTTCTGGTGTGGTTCCTGCACAGCTTTTTAACATTTCAACGATTCAAGTTTTCTCCGTTGCAGATAACATGTTAACTGCATCTCTTCCACCTGACTTAGGCCATTCTCTTCCGAAACTGAAATTATTTTTAGCTGATTTTAATCACTTTTCTGGATTGGTTTCTGCATCACTAGCCAATGCTTCAGGACTGGTGAAAATCAGAATTGGAGATAATGCATTTTCAGGGCGTATTCCACTGAATTTGGGGGGACTTCAAGAACTACAAGTGTTAGATCTAGGGGTTAACCTGTTTGGAACTGAGAAGGCCAATGATATCGGCTTTATATCTTCCTTAACCAATTGCACCAATCTTAGAACACTGATTTTATCTCAAATTCAGATTGGAGGTGTCTTACCCGACTCCATTGCGAATCTCTCTACCAAACTTGCATCACTATCACTGGAGCAGAACTTCATATCTGGAAGTATACCAGTAGGGATTGAAAACCTTGTCACCTTAAGCTACCTTAAATTAGATAGTAACATGCTCTCAGGTAGTATTCCTGAATCTATTGGAAAGCTTACCAACTTGGAAGAACTTTACCTTCATTCAAATAACATTTCTGGAGAGATTCCATCATCTATTGGCAACATTACTGGATTAAGTCTTCTTAATATACGAGAAAATAAGTTAGGAGGAGGCATACCTGTATCTTTGGGTCATTGCACAAAGTTGCAAGGGCTAGATCTTTCACATAATCAACTTAATGGTGCTATACCTGAACAAGTTTTTAGTCTTTCCTCGCTCTCGCTTCATCTCGACTTATCTTGGAACAATTTAAGTGGACGCTTGCGAGAATCTGTTGGCGGATTGTTTAATCTTGGGAGATTGGATATTTCAAACAACAAATTGTCTGGAGAACTGGATTTTGGAAATTTAGAGGTTCTGGAATTTCTCAGTATGCAAGGTAACCTTTTTGAAGGTAACATCCCACAAATTTTGAGTAATTTACGAGGTATTCAAGCCATAGATCTTTCTCGCAACAATTTGTCAGGGCAGATTCCAAGAAGTCTAGTGCGGTTGCCTTTCATTAGAAATCTCAACCTTTCGTTTAACATGCTTGAGGGTGAAGTGCCTAATGAAGGATTCTTTCAGAACACCAGCAGGTTTTCAATCTCAGGGAATAAGAACCTATGTGGAGGTGTGAAGTCACTGCGATTGCCTGCATGTCATTCCAAGAAAATCTCAACTTGGAAATCAGTAGGAATTCGTGTAACTGTCACCGGTCTTATTGTTTTACTGTTGTTAGCATGCGCTTGTGCTATATGGTATTGGAGAAGGAGTCAAAAGCTAAAGGCATCCTCAGATTCTCCATTCCATAAACAGCATCCCTGGACAAGACGTTCCAAAGCAAAGCGCTCTTTAGAGTCTCCATTGGGAACTCAGTATCCAAAAGTCTCCTATGCAGAACTTCATCAAGCTACTGATGGGTTTAGTCTATCGAATTTAATTGGCAAAGGAAGACATAGTTTGGTTTACAAGGGAGCCCTTAATATAAGTGAACAAACAGTGGCTGTGAAGGTAGTCGACCTTTACAAGCGTGGTGCCAAGAAAAGTTTTACAGCTGAATGTGATGCATTAAGGAACATTCGCCACAGAAATCTAGTCAAGATTGTGACATCCTGCGTGGGTAAAGATTTCAAAGGAAGGGATTTCAAAGCCTTGGTGTATGAGTTAATGCCTAATGGGAGTCTGGAGAGCTGGTTACATCCAAGTTCAGAGGTGCTGGACTCAAAGAACTTGAGCCTAATCCATAGGCTAAACATCGCCATCGATGTGGCCTCAGCATTGCATTATCTACACAACTGTTGTGAAACACCAATCATCCATCGTGATCTTAAGCCAAGCAACATTCTTCTTGACAATGACCTCTGTGCTCATGTTGGTGATTTTGGCTTGGCAAGATTTCTTTTAGCCTCCGCAGAAAGATCAAAACGTGTGCGCTCGAATGGGATTGCAGGAACAATTGGATACATTGCTCTAGGTAACTAGTCACATATTTGTCTTATGATTTGCTATTTCAAGAAGCCTATACTTGATTTTTGGAATCTTACGTGAGCCAAGTCAAGGTTTTCTTACATTTGAACTTTCTTTCACAATAATGGAAAGGGACCAACGCCATGCGTCTTGATGAAAAGTCTATTTTGGGATGACTATCTTAAACTTTTGTGTATGGAGTGTTTGTGTGTGGCTTCAAATCTTGAACTATAGGACATAGTCTAGTAAATGTTATTTTCCTGATTGCAGAATATGGCATAGGTGGACCAGGGTCAACACTAGTTGATGTGTACAGCTATGGAATCCTTTTACTGGAGATGTTCACTGGGAAAAGGCCAACTGACGGCATGTTTCAGGACGATTTTAATCTTCATAACTATGTGAAGATGTCTCTACCAGAGCGAGTAATGTGGATTGTGGATCCACTAATAGTACCCCCAGGGCCAGGAGAAGACGAGTCATCAAATATGACCGGTCAAAGAACCAGAGATAACAGAGGAACAGTTGAAGAGTGCTTGGCCTCAATACTTCAAATAGGAGTCATATGTTCTGCTCAATTACCAAGAGAAAGAATGGATGCCGCAGATGTTCTCACTAGGCTTAATGCTATTAGAAGCACAATTCTAGGTTTGGAAGATAGAATACGGTAAAGTAGTGACAAACTGGAATGGCATAAACATGCGAACAAGTAGCCATCTGTGCTACTGAGTGGTTGTTCATTTACTTCAGCATCTGCACTTAAGCCACACTCATCTGACATTCTGAAAGATAGAGCACATATGGCCTTGTATGTTTTCTATACAATAAGAAACGTGAACATGTGCAAGAAGGAGCATGCTTTCACTGATGTGAAGATTATCCTGGGATGGTTAGGATGACCTTGTGAGAGGGAGGGTAGAGAAGACAAAAGACAACACACGTAGAGAACTAGGGAAGACTTGAATGTTACACCCATAAAGATAATGTGGATGTTAGATCTGCCACTTAAGATATAGTATAACGCGGTAAAATGCTAGGTCTTAGTGGCAATTCAGCAGAGTTTATAGAAGTTTTTCACTGAGATACCGTCAGAAGTGTCAGTCATAATATGCATTGATGAAGGTTGCAAGACATGGCTGTAGCAAAAATATATTCTTTGTGTATCAGGTGGGATTTAGGGACTACATTTGGTACCACTCGGCGTGAAACTCTCATGGTTACAAAGGGTTTAGCCCTCTGAGATCAATGCACTTCTCTGGGGAATTTAGGAGTACAGACACTAATGTGGTCTTTTGTTTCATTACTAGATAAGAAATGACTGATCTCCAAGAGCTATTGTTGGCACAACACCATTCGCAGCACCAGCAGCATTTTCCAATATGAAGGGCCATGCTGCCATGCATCACATATTCAGAAATGATAGGCAAAATGTAACAATTAGTAGTTAGAAAATGATCTATGGACGTCATTCTGAATGACAGGAAAGACACTTGAGATGCTTCTTCCGGATTAGTAGTTTTTGTACTCGAATCAATTTGATAATTATCTCCGGACTGAGGCACCATAAATGCTGGATCACCTAATGGATGGGACTCCCACTGAACGAGAAAACTAAATAAATAACAGGGGTGAGACCTTTTGTTCGTTGCTATCTTTTTAGCTAAATGTCCTCTAGAGTTTTGTGACGATCGCCTTCCAGGAGGAGGGGAAGCGAACAAATTCTCTCTATTTCTCTCTTGTTCTTTCCTTTTGAAGCACCCGATTGGATCAGTTACGGCGGCCATAAGTGTCACAGCATCTAAATTCACTAACGAGACAGATCGACGTGCTTTGCTAACGTTGAAAGATCTACTTCAGGGAGTTCCTACTGGAAGTCTTAGCTCATGGAATGCTTCTTCTCCGCTTTCCCACTAGCACGGCGTGAAATGTAGTCCACGACACCAAAGAGTAACGATGTTAGGCCTTTCAACACTGAATCTAGTGGGTAGATTGTCACCTCACTTTGGAAGCCTTACCTTCCTTAGGGCGGTCTATCTCGACAACAAGAAGTTAGCACAATTCCTCGAGAAATAGGACGATTACTCTGCCTACAACATCTTTTTCTCAGCAACAACTCCATCCAAGGTGAGGTCCCAATGAGCTACACTCTCTGTCCAACCTCTTTGAAATATCTCTTCCGCGAAACCATTTCACTGGTACAGTCCCACCTTCGTTTGGGATTCTATCCTCTCTTTGTACTCTTAAACCTTCACAACCTAGAGGGTAACATTCCTTTCAAACTTGGGCAGCTATCAAAGTTAAGTTTTCTACATTTGGGGTCTAACAATCTATCTGGCTTGTCACTTTACAATATCTCATAATGTACTACTTTGCTTTAACTCCCAATTAATTACATGGAAACCTCCCACCAGATTTGGGCCTGAACCTTCCAAATTTAGAAGCATTTCTTATCAGAGGCCAGAAATTCTCCGGCCCTTTTCCAGTATCAACTTGGAAACAATAAACCAAATGACTTGAACTTCCTCAGTTCGTAAGTCAACTGTACCAATCTAAGACACTTGCAGCTAAGCAATAGTAGTTTCAGCGGTGTGTTGCCTACTTCGATAGGAAACCTCTCAAATGAGCTCGCTTTTTCTAGGGCGGATGGAGAATTACATTACTGGGAGCATACAACAAGAGATAGGGAATTTCGCAAGGTTGGAATATCTAGCATTGCATGAGAACATGCTTGGAGGCAGCATTCCTCAATCCATTGGCAAACTTTCTAATTTACAAGTACAATATCTCTACAGTGATAACATATCTGGCGAAATTCCATCGTCTATTTCCAACTTAAGCCGGTTGAGTATTCTTGCTTTGGCAGAAAATATGCTTGAGGGAAGTACACCTATTGAATTGGGTAATTGCACAAGTCTACAAGCATTGGATCTTCAAAACAATCGCTTAACTGGTGTGATACCTGATCAAAATTTTAAACTTGTCACCCTTAACATCGCTTTCTACTTAAACGAAAATCGCTTGAAAGGATCACTGCCCTCTCAAGGTGGTGCATTGCAAAATCTTGGGCGGTTGGTCATTTTCTGGAAACAAATTGACCAGGGGTGTGCCCAGTGCTAGAATTTTTATACATGCAGGATAACCTTTTCAAAGGGTACTTTCCATCATCTTTCGATCGAGCAATTAAAGGGTATAGGAGCGCTAGATGTCTCTCAAAATAATTTGTCAGGACAAATTCCAAGGTTTTTAGCTAAGCTTCCACTACACCACCTTAACCTCTCACGTAATATGTTTAAGGGTGAAGTTCCAAATGAAGGAGTTTCAAGGACATAAGTGCATTTTCAATTGTAGAAATAAGAGGCTTTGTGGAGGAACTCAAGCATTGCAATTGCCTCCATGTCCCAAAAAGGCTCGAGAAGCTAGAAGGAGCAAGTTACCACTATAAGTAGTTCGACCTTTGATTGGCATTCTCCCTGTTGTTTCCATGTTTCCCTGTCTTTTGATAATTCTTTATCGACTCAGAAGATGCAAAAGAAGAGCCTCTTCATCCTCAGTTTTGCCCATTCCCTTTCGAAAGTCACTGATTCAGAACTTCTTCAAGCTACCAATATTGGTTTTTCTGCAACTAATTTGATTGAGGAGGGAACGTATGGCTTAGCTTTTAAAGAATTTCCCAAAAGTAAACAACAGATTGCTGTAAAAGTACTTCAATTTCAAGAGCATTGGAGTACCTTCATCGTCATTGTGTAGGATTCATCATTCACTGCGACCTCAAGCCAAGCAATGTCCTTCTTGACGATGACCTTTGTGCCCATGTACGTAGATGATTTTGGGATTGCACGATTTCTTGTAGCTGCCGCTGGGGAAGCAGACCACACATGGTCTACTTCAACTTGAATACGAGGAACAACTGGAGATGTATCCCCCGATAACTGTTGTGAAATTGTGAGCTTGAAAATTAGGTCCCTTTAAAAGTGACTTCGATTCTTTCTTTTGGTGCCTATGAAAGAGGCTGCTTTGTAAAAATCAACAATATCCAGTACAAACTTCCATACCCTTAATGATGTCTTGACAAGAACAAGAAATAAAACACAACCAGAAGTGAAGGGACAGAAATGAGAGTACAAAGTTGTGTATGAATAATTGCAGACTTTTGAGATAAATTTTTCTTGAGGGGCAGAAGGGGTATTTAGAATATGCATTAGGGAGACTTGTCTCCTTTTATATCACAAGGATATGTTAAGTTTAAAGCTTCTGATAGTATCTACAAGGTGAGCCAACTTCTGGTGATGTTGGAATGAGTTAGCTTTCCAATATTGAGCTCCATGTTCATTTGCCTTGGACACAACTTATCTATTGTCATACTCATTAGAGTCCAAACTTTTCGATTTGATGTAAAGTTGAAGCTTGGATCTGGTTCACAGCATAATATCGAGTTTTTCAAATTTAAAAGACAAATATTTAGTTTTTAACTACGACTAATTCAGGAAAATAAGGTTGCCTAAAGTTTGTTGGTGTAGATACTTTGTTGGCATATGTTAGCTAGTTTAAGCACCTTGTAACATCCCGGTAATCATGGTGCAGAATATGGTATAGGACAGGANGTATCAAACAGGGTGATGTTTATAGCTTTATAATCCTCTTGTTGGAAATCTTCACGGGAAAAGAACCCACTAGAAGCATGTTCATGGACTTGGCCTCCCCGATAGAGCAACAGAGATTGTTGATCCGCGAATCAAATGGGAAGGTAATGAGACAAGGTAAGGTGAAGCTGACACCACAAAAACAGAGTTGTGCTTGGCTTCAATACTTCGAACAGGAGTTTTATGCTCAGCTGAATGGCAGTAAAAGAATGGACATTAGGAATGTTGTAATCTAACTGCAAAGAATAGAAAGGTACTTTTAAAGGGGCTTAGTGCTATCATATGACATCCAGATTCTGAAAGACTCTTAGATAGACCGGCTATGCACGTCTACTTCAATTTGTGAAGACTTTTAAGCATGGTTTCATCTCCTTGCAAGCCTACGAATGAAATTAAGAGCATACGTGAGCATAGTGCCCCATATACTTTAAGGAGGATATATCTTGCATTTTATGCAGGTGAGCATTCCATTTCCATCAAGAAGAAAGGCTACCCTTTATAGTACGTTTTCTGGATTTTGTGGTTCGGGATTAATCTCTATCAAGTGTGTTTCTTTATCTTTCTTCTTCTTAGAAAGAATTTCCAGAAACAATTTTCTGTCTGCTGAAAGGATTTTGAAAGTCTGTTCAAAAGCAGCACATATGGAAAAACAGAAAAATTGTCACGAAGCTGAAGTCAAATCGAAAGAAGTATGTCTTTTGCAGTTGTGCTTGTAGACTTCTGTTGATGATGACTCCTGAGAGGCGAGAGGGTAAGGTCAATGCATACAAGGACGCGTAATTGTTTCCATGTGGCTATCGTCCGGGAACATCGAGTAATTTCTCCTGATATAGAAGTAAGTTTCTTGTTGTGCTTGTGTAAATGAAAGGGAAATCGAAAGGGAGACTAAAGAGTAATAGAAAGGAATTTCTAATGAGGGATATCTTGAGGAGAAGGGGTCCAATAGCGCATACACCAATATTCCTCATTAAAGGAAGTCTTGATCTTACACTTGGTTATTTATCTTTTGTTCTAAATGCATAAATTAAACTGAAGTATAGAAAAGAAGGCAGGCGGATGTTATTTTGCATGAATTAATGTACTCCAGAATGACTTTACCTAAAAGACTCGGACAACATGATGACTTCACCTAGAAGTCATCATGATGCAAAAACTAGGGGTAGGGTAATCTCGAACTAAGGAAATTGCTCTGACGGAAAAATTCGGTATGGCTTCGTGACCGAAAGAAGGATCGGCTTCGAGGCACCTTCTAAAACGCTATCTTTAAGTTTATATTTGTCATCACCAAAGAAAACGATGTGTAACGGGTTGCCGGCAAATATCCTCCAAGATACAACGAAGCGCTTTAGTGAATAGCGTTTGCACACACGATATTCACCCCACAGATATGTGTATGGAATTCTGGATAATGGGTTTTACAAATAAGAAATTCTGCAGAAATTTCTTGTTGTAAAAGAGCTGCAGGAAAAAAAAATGAAGAGAGTAAAGGCTAAATATAAGATCCGAAAATTTGACCATTGTGCTCTATTTATAAAGCACTAGTGGTTGTTAATCAAGGGTCACACCTTTTCATCATCACCGAAGCAATCTAGACCGTTGGATCAGAAACCGTTAAGATTAACGGTACAGATCCGGACTTATAAATAACCAGCTCCTAACAGTTGTGTCTGTCCAACTTGGAACCACCCAGCTGCCCAACAGGTGCAACTGTTCGGGTATAACCCGAGTGTAACCACCCAGTTGCCAATGGTCGGATCCGACCCGGTCCGTTGAACCGGCGGTCTAGTTTTCGTCACGAAAACTTAAAGGCGTCTAATCGCACGTGCGAAGTGCAAAGTGCGCCATCAAAGCGCCACATTGCGCCTCACAGCTCACTGCCACGCTCGCGCGCGCGCGCGATTGTTCTTTGTATCCATATGAGGTGCACATGCACACACCTTAGCATACCACATAAGTTCTTTATTATATACCCACTTACCTTTTCAATTCCCTTCTACGTGATATTTCTTTCTTTTTACCTCTTCACATTCCTTTCATCATTTTACCAAAAAAAATAATCCAAACTTGATACTATATTTTGGAAAATACTAACGGTCTCCTTGTTTCTAAACCAGCACAAAGGATTTGGACACTCATGCATTTTTAAGGGAAGTTGAGGGGTGGCTTAAAAGGGGATTAGTGTGACCAAAAAAAAAAAAAGGGGATAAGTGTTTCTGTCAAAAGGCAAAGATTTCCACCTCAGTACGAAATTATGCAGCAATGGGACTACCCATTCATCACTTATCGGCTGAATGTAGCTTCGTTCCAAACCCAAGGGCGAGAGAGGCTGAAGACCAACCCAGAGAAAGAGTCCACAAAAGGTTATGCAATTCAGAAACCGGATTAAGAACATCTGCGCGTGCCAACCATAGCGAATCCCTAGGATCAGATTTTTCAGAATGAGCCTTTTTTGCAATATCATCCTTCTTTAGCAATAATGTGAAGTGGATTTATGTCAGGCCGGGTACTTGAAATCCATCTACTACCGCGCTCTTCACTTACATGGCCTGCCCCTCTTCGGTGGCACACAAACAGCAATTGTTTATGTTCAGTTAATAATCATTCATGTCACTATCTTTTGCAGTTGAAACTTTCTTTAGCAGCTACATCCCCCTTGTGCAGAGCCTGCAGGCCATAGATATTATTTTTCATGCTTTAAACTAACAAGATATGTTTATGTCAGCAAGATTTTCATCTTCGGACAACTAATTATGGATGGAATACAAAGAACAAGAGAAGATATATAGGTTGACCGCTAGCTCCAGAAACAGGGGAAGGAAACAAATTCCTCGGCATTTACCTCATGCATTGAGTTGACCCGTACATAGCACACAGTTGCAGGCAAAGGGTCACACCCATTACAAGCGCTGTTGATGTGCTTATTTATAGACTGTGGACATGCTTTGGTTGTCACTTGGAGTTAGCTTCAATTCCCTTCAGATTACGATCCCAAATGGCACGCACAAATAAGGGTGATAAATTTCTTTTTCTCTGTTGCTTTCTCTTTTCCTCACACTTGCTTGGATCTGTCACAGCGGCCACAGGAGATGCTACCTTCATCAAATTCACAAATGAGACAGATCGACGTGCTTTGCTGGCGCTAAAAGCTCTGATTCCTGGAGATCCTTTTGGGAGCCTTAGCTCATGGAATGATTCCATTCTTTTTTGCCATTGGCAGGGTGTCAAGTGCAGCCCGCGACACCAAAGAGTAACCATGCTAGACTTGTCAAAACTTAATCTAGTCGGTATATTGTCACCTCACTTTGGAAATCTTACCTTCCTTAGGGCGATCTATCTCGACAATAACAAGTTCCATGGCATAGTCCCTCCACAAATTGGTCGGTTATTTCGCCTACAACATCTCTCCCTTAGCAACAACTCTTTCCAAGGTAAGGTTCCTAATGAGTTAGGTTCTCTGTCTAGCCTCTTAGAATTAGATCTTTCTAGAAATAATTTCACTGGAAGTATCCCACCTTCACTGGGAAATCTATCCTCTCTTCGTATGCTTCATCTACAACGTAACAATTTAGTGGGATATATTCCTTTCGAATTAGGGCAGCTTTCAAACTTAGGGTCTCTTCATTTGGGGCTTAACAATCTTTCTGGTATGATTCCCTCGTCGCTTTACAATGTCTCGTCTATTTTTTACATTTCTTTAGCTTTCAACAAATTACATGGAAATCTTCCACCAAATTTGGGCTTGATCCTTCCAAATTTAGAAACATTTCTTGTCGGACACAACAAACTCTCTGGACCTTTTCCAGTATCAATAACTAATGCTTCACGACTTGTACGCTTTGATATCGCGTACAACAGTCTTACTGGTCCTGTACCACTAAACCTTGGAATCCTTGGTCATCTAGATACCCTAAACATTGGTCAAAACCAACTTGGGAATAATAAACCAAATGACTTGAGCTTCCTAAATTCCTTGGTCAATTGCACAGGCTTGCGGATATTGCAGTTAACAAATAATAGCTTTGGAGGTGTGTTGCCTGATTCCGTTGCAAACCTCTCCAAAAGACTCACCTTTTTTAGGGCGGATGATAATTACATAACAGGGCGCATACCGCAAGAGATAGGGAACCTTGCCGGGTTGGTACATCTTGCATTACAGAAGAACATGCTTGGAAGTAGCATTCCACAATCCATTGGGAAACTTTCCAACTTGCAAGGATTGTACCTTTACACAAATAGCATTTCTGGTGAAATTCCGTCGTCTATTTCTAACATCACTCAGCTGAGTATTCTTAATCTAGCTGAAAATATGCTGGAGGGAAGTATACCTATTGCATTGGATAATTGCACGAAGCTACAAGCACTAAATCTTCAACTCAATCACTTGACTGGTGTGATATCTGAGCAGATTTTCAAACTTTCATCCGTCAATATCGCTATCTTCTTGAACGGGAATCACTTGAGTGGACAACTATCATCGCAAGTGGGTAACTTGATAAATCTTGGGAAGTTGAGCGTTAGTGAGAACAAATTAAGCGGAGAAATCCCAGCTGCTCTTGGTGATTGCCCAGTACTGGAATTCTTGTTTATGCAAAATAATCTTTTTGAAGGCACCATTCCCTCGTCTTTACAACGGCTAAAGGGTATACAAGTTATGGATCTTTCTCAAAATAACTTGTCAGGACATATACCGAAGTTTCTAGGCACACTCCCTTTTGTTCAATTTCTCAACCTCTCATATAATAGATTCGAGGGTGAAGTTCCAACTGAGGGAGTGGTGTTCAGTAATATTAGTGCATTTTCCATTGTAGGGAACACAAAGCTTTGTGGAGGTATTGAAGCATTACAATTGCCAGCATGCCCCAAAGAAGCACCAGGCACCAGAAGAAGTAATTTCCATCTAAAAATGGTACCTCTTATTTTTCTCCCAGTTGTTCTATTGTTGGCATGCCTTTCGATAATTCTTTATCGACCCTGGAGATCCAAACAGCAAACCTCTTCCCCTCTAGTATTGCCAGTCCACTATCCTAAACTCACTTACTCAGATCTTTTTCAAGCTACCGATGGGTTTTCTTCGACAAATTTGATTGGTGATGGACGATATGGTTCAGTTTATAAGGGAGTCCTCGACTCTAACGGACAAACGATTGCTGTCAAAGTCCTAAAGCTTCAAGAACATGGGGCCAACAAGAGTTTCATGACAGAATGTGATGCATTGAGGGAGCTGAGCCACAGGAATCTTGTCAAGATCATTACATCTTGCTCAAGCATAGATTTACAAAGAAACGACTTCAAAGCTTTGGTCTTCGACTTTATGCCCAACGGGAGTTTAGATAGCTGGTTACACAAAACCCAAGTTGAAGAGCAAGACTCGAGAAACTTGAACTTAGTCCAAAGACTCAACATCGCCATTGATGTGGCCACTGCACTAGAGTACCTTCATCATCATTGTGAAATACCCATCATTCATTGCGATCTTAAGCCAAGCAATATTCTACTTGATGGTCAGCTTTGTGCCCATGTTGGTGATTTTGGCATTGCAAGATTCCTTCTAGCCTCCCCAGGTAGTTTGAGTCACACACAATCGAGTTCAATTGGGATTCGAGGAACAGTTGGATATGTCGCCCCAGGTAATTATTACAAATTTAAGCGTTTATCTAACACTCCCGTTCATCCCTTTGGAAGAGACAACTTTTCCAAATTTGCAGGTCACTAAAGGATAGCTGCTTGACCAAATTATTTACGAAATTGCAGGTTAAAATTTAAATTTGAAAAATGGTGTCACCTATGAGGGAGATTTGTCATGTTTTTGTATCTCCTTGAACTCACGGCATAAGTTCCAATTATTGATCACCCTACCAGATGCCATTATAAAGCAAGTACGCAGTGGGTTTACTTGTTGAAACCTTTTCAATATTTCTGCACCCGTTGTGGTTGACGACGCATTGGCAACAAAAGTATATCTTCTTAACTACAAAAGGGTCGCTAAAATATGGTTTTGCTAAAGTTTTGGTCTAATTGTCTCTTAGGACTTCATTAGCTAATTTGAGCACCTTACCAGCATAATTGTTTTCATACTGTAGAGTATGGCATGGGTGAGGGAGTATCAACACAAGGCGATACTTATAGCTATGGAATCCTCTTGCTGGAAACCTTCACTGGAAAAGAACCCACTGGAAGCATGTTTGTAGATAATTTTAGCCTCCGCAACTATGTTGAGACGGCTCTCCCAGACCGAGTGATGGAGATTGTTGACCCTCGTATGAGGTGGAAACGGAAAGAGAACTCAAGACAGACTGAGGAAGATGAAGTGGACATCACAAAAGCAGAGCTGTGCTTGGCTTCAATACTTAAAATCGGAGTTCTATGCTGTGCTGAATTGCCGAGGGAGAGAATGGATGTAAGGGATGCAGCAGTCGAACTCCAAAGAATCAGAAAGGTACTCCTTGGGGTTGGGAGGGAGCAAGTCGTAACTTTTCATTGAACACGCATCTGTAGCTTAGTCTATTTTACAAGGTGGAGATTTGGAATGCCTAAGATTCTTCCATATGTTCATCTGCTCTTGTGCATCAGTGTACTCTGGTTTCAGTTCCTTGCAAGCTACTAAATTTTGGCAAGCATTATTCAGCAGTGACAAAATGTTACTTTCAGTGACAAAAATTGATCACGTCGAGCACCAACAAAAATCTGTCGCGGATTCCTCGAGCCTGGAGAGTCAGTTTCACTTGCCCTCCTTCAAGATAGGATTCCTAGTCTTTCACAACCATTGCCTATAGCACGACAACTCCCAGACAATTTTTTTGGTTTTTTTTTTACTGGAAATTATGCCTAGGCAGAGAAAAATAAGATAATGTAGCGCAGTATTGGAAGCATCTGTGACACTACAAAGTTTCAGAAACGAAACTGCTCAAGACGGGTAAATCTATCAGTTTTCAAACGAAACTAAGATAATGTAGTGCAGTATTGGAAGCATCTGTGACACTACAGTTTTAAGGGTGTTAGAAGACATCATCACCAGAATACTGTCTCGAGGACATTAGAACACATCATCTGTGAAATCAGTCCTGCGGACATTAGTAAGAATACAGTTTTACGTAAAGAAAGGTTATAATCAGAACAAAGCTAAGAGGTCACACACCAAGCTTTAGCAACAACACAGCTCAAGAGAAGCAAATCTATCATTTTTCAAATAGAACTAAGATCAATTATCTCAGTATCGAAAGCATTCGTGACACTACAGCACTGTTAAGGGCATTAGAAGACATCATCGCAAAATACTGTCTCGAGGACATTAGAACACATCACCACCCAATTGCTTCAGTCTTGTGGACATTAGAAACAAAATAGAACTTCACGTAAGAGATGTTATGATCAGAACTAGCACTACACCGGGCAGCATACAGCAGAAAAACAGCAACAAGTCCTGACAGAAAAGATAACCAAAAAAAGCAAGTTTACAATTTGAGATAACATTGAATAGTAAATCACTAGAGATTCAACCTTCTGGTCTCTCCTTCAATTGTACAAGATAATGCGAGAAAATAATCTAGATAAGCAAGCATGATTGTAGAAATGAAGGTAGAAAGCAGTGCCATTTTCAATTTACACATCCCTGATCCCTTATAGAAGATTTTTGGTACAAGTATTATAAGTAAGATTTTTTAAATGTGTTTTTGGGACATCTGATCTGATAGCAAATCATCACATATGCAAACAGCCAAATTTAGTGCGACAGCACCTAACTCGTTTACAATATGCATTGCTAAAACAGAACTGAAACAGAAGTGTCTTAGGGCTCACCACTAGTCAAGCTGTCGGCTTCTCGTAAGGGCAACAACCAATCAATCTGTCAAAACGAAGGAAACCATAATAAGAGATGGTCGTAACTCCCCCTTTAGTAAAATTATAAAATAAAAATAAAAAAAGGGAGTAGAAAGAAATCAAAGAGAAACATCTCTTCAGCAGAAAATTTTATGCACGCAGCATAAATAATGACACCAGTGAAGATTTGGTCCCGTGCCAGTTGTCAATGCCAGCCTTGGTCACTAAGCTATGAGTTCAGAGAGAACGGATTGGTCTCACAGTCACAGAAATGCAGCTATCATCATTAATTCTTTGGTAGAGCCGATTAAATGAAGAGAAATGCCTTCAAGGCTCAAGATTGGATGCTTTGAGTGTAATATTTACAGAGAATAGCAACCATAGCAATCGCGCAGGGAAAGGATTTAAAAATTGTTATTGGGGTAGAGGCTAGACTCAGACCCTGACAGAGAAACCGAAGGGAGTTAAAATGGAAATCAAACCACAAAACTTGGTTAAGAAAAAGATTCATTTATCTATTACTCACTTAAATTTTCTTTTTGAGGCCATTATCCTCAGAACACCAGCTTTCATTCCATGTTCAACACCCACAATCTTGCAGCAAAAACACCTAAGGTGAAACCTCCCAAAATACTTCCTGCTGTCTTGATCGTGCTCAGATGCCTTCAGGCCACCACCACCAAAGATCACCATGTCTTTGCAGAACTTCAAACTCACTGCTTCGTTGGGGACATCAGGCATGTCAACCCTCATGAAGAGATTATCTTGGTCAATTATCTTCACCTCGTAGGTTCCAATTGTTCCTCCAAGTTGATAAGGATAGTACCCACAGTATTTTTCTGTACCAACAAGTATTAGTAGCCGAAACACAAAGGAAGCTTTATTAAGGTAAAACCAAACGAAGTTGGAATAAAATCAGCAAGACCTGGAGGATCAATAAGCGTGAAAGTGCGATTGATCATGAGATAATCACCACTAATCAGAACTTCAGATTGGTAGTGGTCAGAATTATCGGTAGGTGAAGAGGGAATGCATTTATTGATGGGGGTTATCGACTCTGGCTGGATGGCACAACCAAACAAGACCTGCAGATCATGTAAATATTGCTTTCTTATTACTTAACCAACTCCGGAGAAAATAAACTTGGAATTTACAAGTCCATTCCAGCAGCCACGAGGTAGTTTCTGTTGAAAATTTAATGCTATTCATCATCATATATGGTACTAAACTCATATTTGAAAGTTGAAGTTCTAACAAACAAGGGCATAAGCCAGGTTTCGTCGATATAACCCAGAAAAGGCAAGTCATCTTACATGGCTGTTGGGGGGTGGGTATGGGTGTGTTTTGGGGGTTTTTTTTTGGGGGGGGGGGGGGTTGTTCCCCTGAGGATGTATATTAAGCGACGCAACACAAAGCTGATAGTGTCAAATGATGCAGCATCTTCGAATCATACAACACAAAGCTGATATTGTCAAAAAATGCAGCATCATCGAATCATACATTAAATCTAAGATTATTAGTCTCATTCAAAGAATTAGAGACTCGCAACTACATTCTCCCTCTTTTGCTACTCTTATTTTCTTGGTTTTAGCTCAGCTAGCCAGTGCCTGACTGACTTGAATATGCTGTAAGCAACAGTATACCTGCTCTGTTGGGAAAGAACACACCAGTCTAAGTACCTCATTATCCCAGCATACTCTTCTTCCCCTTACTTTGTACGATTTAAATAGAATAGTCAACAATAGAGCAACCCTAATGACCAATAAGTAACCATATAGCGATTAATACACTAAACATCCATGCAAGATACATTACAATGTGAAAAACCCTTCCACAGCTAGCAATGGGACTACTCTGTTGCCTTTGCTTTCCCTTTTCTTCCATGACTAGAGGCTTACAATCATCAAAAGAACAATCTGGACGCAAACAATTTTGACAAAGACATGACCTACCAATAGGTGGATCTATATGGCATTACCAACTTAAAAGTGCACGACGGATGCTCCAATCAATCCTCATTATTCTCAAACAATTTTCAAACACTTTAATGCATCTTTTATGGGTAATTAAAACCCGTTTTAAGAAAAACCCAGAACATAAAAGTAAAATATTAAACTGAACGAGAAAAGAAAAAGAATCACAAAACCCCGAAATAAAGAATATAGTCGATCATACTAAAATTATGAGAAAAAGCCACACATACGTACCATTCTAAGCACCCCATTTTGTAGAAAAGTCTTAACCTCGGTAACGTCCCCTGAATCAGAGCTCAGATCAAAGCTACCTCCATAAACCCTGTTACTCAGCTCATGTTCAGATTGTTTCTTAGCTTTCCCTTTGAAGAACAACTCCTTGCCTTCCATCCAAACCTTAAAATCCTCCTCATTTTCCACCCCTGGCATGTCAATCCTCACATACAAACCCTCTGGAACCGCATTCGCCTCGAAGCCTTTCCTCGATCCCGCGTACTGGTACACATTCTCCCCCACATGAACTCCTAAAAAAAATTCAAAGAAGCAAGGGAAAAGAAAAAACCCATAAAAGCTTAATAAAGGCTACAAAGACTATTTAACTTGTCTTGGGGCCAAAGCAAGTACTGCTGCTCTGGGTAGAACTGCACTAACAATTTAACAGTTGTACCTTACATTGGTACTATGATTATTCTTATTTAAGGGCAAGGCTACATTGACATTTTCTTTGCTAAACTCACACATTTGTTGCTTAACTCGCATTCTTCAGCCACTGAAGTGTTTAAAAGTGTCACTAAAGTCGGTTTTCGCCACGGAGGCGTGAAATTTGGCCAAAATGGTGTAGATTATGAGCAAAAGTTTGATGGTTTACCTTCATTTCTACCGGGGATTGCGGTGGCAGTCGAAATGGGTGTCTGGCAAGCCATTGGTGGTAAAATTCAGAAAAGAAAGAGTGGCGAAGCCAATCTAAAGATGGGTTTAAGGAGGGTTTTGATGGAGGGACAAGGGGAGTGTTTTTCTTACTGAAACTGTGAAAGTTGATGGTGAAAGAGGGAGAGTATGTGAAAATGGAAGGTGCGGTAAATGGACAAGAATTAAGAAGGGTTTCATTGTCCATACGTACGGCAAAGATTTGCCAGAATTTCTCTCAGGCCACGCGTATGGCTAATATTTCCTGTGTGTTTGCTTTTCCAGCTGTTCTCTGTGATGGTAAAACGTAAGCATTTTGTTGTTTCCAATTTTGATTTAGTTCTTCAATCAAACCGGTGTTTTTTTGGGCTTTTTTATTTTTTTTAAAGACCACTCGGTATTCGGACACTATATTGAGAGTTGACTAATCTGAGTTCGAGTCGGGCAGGACTACGTGGGCGGCAAAACTCTCCCTATCAAATTTTGGCTTTGAAAGAAAGCAAAAATCAAGATATTTGGAGTATTTATTCCTGAAGTCTGATCCCTTTATAGCGTTATACTATAAAGTACATTTTATCTGGCTAATCTGTTACCGTTCATCCCAATTTGCGGATGGCTGAGATTACTATTTGATATGTACCTGTTTTTACGTGGAGAGGTGGACCTCGCCACAAAAAAAAATATTTTTGAAGTCTTGTAACGTGGGAAATCATTGAGATGATCATGACGATCAGAAGGTTTAATAGCTTGATGATAAATGCACAATCTAATCGTTTGTCCTAGCTTGTTGCACAACCTAACAGTCTAATCTTTTATAGTTGAAGCTCAATCGACCTATTAGAACACTTTTGTCCTAATGTTCTATGCCATAATCGGTCTCTAATATGATTTTAGTTTTTGGGAGATTGGAGCTGTGTGAGGCTTTCCTTTTTGATAGAGATTAGTCCTCAAACCAGAACTTCTAAGTGATGTTGAAACTCAAATCTGATAGTAGTAGCCATGACTGCAAAAAAATCAGCAGATCAAAGCAAGAACTAGGACAGTAAACTTGACATCCTTGAATGAATCAATAGAGAACAGTGGCGGACCACAAGCATGACCCGGGGGGTGGGGGCGAAGAGGACCGCGATCACCCCAAAGTTTTGGAATTTTAGACAATAGGTAATTGTATTTAAAATTTACAATATAATTAATTAATATTAATGTATTAGCGTTTCTTTTTGTTGTGTTTTTTACTTTTTGCACCACTAGCCGTCATAGTCTTTCTCTCTCTCTCTCTTGCTCCATCTACATTCTTCTAAATTTAAATTCCAAATCTCTAGATCGATCACAAATTAAGAAACAATAGTAGATCAAGGTTAATTCTTTTTTTAGCTTAATATTTATAGCATATTAATTTATACATGCACCAGTATTCTAACAATCACATTAGTAAAACACTTCCGATTCTTTTATGTTACTTAGCCGTCAATTTTTTTATTACTTTTCAAGAGTAACACGTTGAAAGTTTACCAAATATGATTATTTACTACTCGCGTAGGCCCTGGTATCATCCTACACCATCGTACAGATGACTTTCAAGCATTCATGGAATCAACAATGGCAGTATGATCCAATGTGAAGTAGTAAGAACAATTAATTAAAGAAAGAAGAAGAAAGCAAAAAAACGCACGACCATAATAGCATGGTCCTGAGACCTATACCATTTACAGCCTGCAAAACGAGTTCTAACAGCATAGAATCCCTATTTCTTTGGTACCATAACAGCATAAATTGTCAACAAACAGAATGTCTTGATCGGTTTGTATTGCAGAGGACCTCAGCCAAGAAGAACCCCAACTCATCACTCATCTTTGGTCCACTTTTCCTAAAAGGGGACTTGTTCTCTTTAAAGATCAGCATTCTCAGCACTACAGCTCTCAGTTCAACTTCCACGTCGATGATGTTACAGCAACCGCAATTCAGACCGAAGGTAACCAAAGTGACTATGCCGCATGCTCTCATCATGCTCAGATTCCTTTGGAGCTTCTCCCAGAAATGCAGAGTTATCATAACCTTGTAGCCCACTTGGTCATAGATGACACCGGCATATCCACTCTCCTGTACAGCATTGCCTCCTCCAGTGGCTGCATCTCAGAAGCTCCAATAGGTCCATCAATTTGGAATGGACATTTCCCACAATATACGTCTGCAGCCAGTCACAACTGCTGATAAAACAGAAAACATCAAGAAAAAGAAACAAAAACAACATTATCCAGGACAAAATTATAACAAAAACAATATCAGACCTGGAGGGTCGAGCATTCGGAACCACTGGCGAAAAGAGGTGACAATGTCACCAGTCTCATGTTTGGAGTCTGAGACGTCTTCAACAGTGTCGGTAACCAGTGAAGGAGAGGGGGTGGTGGAGGCCTGCTCTGGCTGGATCCTACAACCGACCAAGACCTGCACATCATACAAAGATAAGATAATGTAAAGTTGGCCTTTATAAATTGTTTCATTAGTAGCATTCTATGTTTCCGGAGCGAAGAGTTTTCACACCATAACCTGGCATAACTCCCTACATTCAGTTAAATAGGCTTCATGATCTGCTTATGACATTCATGCTGCACAGCAGGAAGCTTATAAAGTGCACGGACCACTCCATCTCCCTATCAAATTAACTTCTATCTAGTTGACTGGATGCTAATGCTAGACAGATTGTCATTTCACAGCAAAAAATTGTTCTTTAATCGAGGGTTGAAACCCCCCACGAGGACAAATAACTAATTTACGAGGGTAGATTTGCAGGTTTTGCACAGAATCCCAAGCTAAAAGTAATACACATTCGAAAAAAAGAATAACCACCTTAAAGCATTAGCACCTTAATTACATGGCTTACCTTTGAAGAACTGTATCATTAAAGCAACTCAAGTTATACACTCAAAATTCCTCATATTCCTAGATAACAGGCGAACTAATCAAGAAAACCGATATCTATGTCAGGATCATAAATTACACAAAAGCTGCTCCAATCTATCATACAAATTGACCAGGTCTTACATACATATCCCTGTTACATTCAGTCCCCTACATAATGCAAGGGAAATGAGGCACCACGTCAAGAGGGGAAATCCAATTTAGCATGACAAAAGGGTTAGAACATCAACCCGTTCACTACGTACAATAAGTACATACTAATTAAGTGCAAGTAAATTACTTGTCCTTAAATAGTATGTACGTAGTTAGACGCTATAGCCCCACAACAACTTTTAGCTAAACAAAAGCACTCAAGAATACATTAGGTCTTCAGTTGTGCTCAGAAGAATGGAATCCCTATTTGATATGTGTTCCCAAACTATCTTGGTTGGACTCAATGGCCCGCTAGGGGTCCCGTTCCGCGTAAACACGTCGACAGATGCAATAGTCTTTTTTTCTAACGCACCGAACCGGTCAGCACGCGCACGCTCAAGTCACGTGCGTTTTTCGCTCCGCGCGCCTTGTGCGCGACTTAGACACGATTTGATTTCACGTTGACGTCACTCACGCTAGCGCGATCGTCACGCCAAGATCACCCGAACACTTTTTCATCAAAAACATCGGTCGATGGTGCATTTGGAGCAACGGGGTCAAGGGGCAAATGGCCTTGGCCAACCCCAGGGGGTCGGCCTCGGCCTTCCCCATGCCTAGGCGGTCGGCCTCGGCCTCCAGGAGGGGTTGGCCTCTGCCATTTTCCCCCGGTGGTTCACCCCTCCACGCAAACCCCTTTTTGCACTTTTTTCGCTTCGTATGTAACCTTGGCACCTTGTTCGCTACATGGGTATGATTCTTGACAACACGCTCGTCATAACGTAACTTCCGGATTCGTCATTGCTTATCAAAACACCTACCGACTGCGCACCAGAAGTTCGCAAAAGGAGAAGTGGCCTTGGGCTCCAAAAATGGAAGTTGGCCATTTGGCCTTGGCCAACCCCAGGGGGTCGGCCTCGGCCTTCCCCATGCCTAGGGGGTCGGCCTTGGCCTTCAGGAGGGGTTGGCCTATGCCATTTTCCCTCGGTGGTTCACCCCTTCGCGCACCCCCATTTTTGCACTTTTTTCGCTTCGTATGCTTTGTATGTAACATTGGCACCTTGTTCGCTACGTGGGTACGATTCTTGGCAACACGCTCGTCATGATGCAACTTTCTGATTTGTCTTTGCCCATCAAAACACCTACCGTCGGCCCGCCCGAAGTTCACCAAGAGGGGGGAGTGGCCTTGGGCTCCTTCATGGGAGTTGGCCATTTGGCCTTGGCCACCCCTAGGGTCGGCCTCGGCCTCCCCAGGGGGTCGGCCTCGGCCTCCTAGGGGCCTTGGCCTTGGCCTTCCCCCCATTTTTGGCCTATGGCCTTTCCCACCGCGCTTACTTATTGTCTCGAGTCTTTGTACCTCCGCGATGTTTACAGACGTTCGTACATCAACCCCGCGACGTCCGTCGTCCGTTGCCCATGACCGCGCACCGATCTCGCGATGCCCGTAGCACAAAGTCGTGCGCTACCACCGAATGACCCGTCGCCGACGACCGCATGCCATCACTCCCAACTTTGTCACTACTACATGTTGCATTCATTATCTTGTTATGACAGGTACACTCAGCTCACATCCTGTCTTCGGGACACCCGACGCGCGCCCGTGCGCCGGCTCCGCGACGTTTGTCGCCGCGCCCGTGCGCCACCGTCATGATTCGTGCCCCGACACCAAGCATTGCTCCGTGACGTTCGTCGTCGCGCCCGTGTGCCATCGTCATGATACGTGCCCCGGCACCAAGCATTGCTCCGCGAAGGTTCGTCGCCGTGCCCGTGCGCCACTTCCATGATACGTGCCCCAGCACCAAGTGTTGTCTCTGCGACGCTCGTCGCCGCGCCCATGCGCCACTTTCATAATGTGTGCCCCCGGCACCAGGTATTGTCTCTTGCTGTAGGCACCGCGCCCATGCGCCACAATCATGTTACATGCTTCCGGGATGGGCTCACAACCTTATAGCCATCGCCGTCTCAATCACAAGGGGGCTTCGGCCCTCGTACCGAGATGGGCTCACAACCTTATAGCTATCGCCGTCTCAATCACAGGGGGGCTTCGGCCTTCGTACCGAGATGGGCTCACAACCTTATAGCCATCGCCGTCTCAATCACAGGGGGGCTTCGGCCCTCGCACCGGGATGGACTCACAACCTTATAGCCATCGCCGTCTCAATCACAGGGGGCTCCGGCCCTCGCAGCGGGATGGACTCACAACCTTAAAGTCATCGTCGCACCGGGGTGGGCTCACAACCTTATAGCCATCACCGTCTCAATCACAGGGGGGCTTCGGCCCTCGTACCGGGATGGGCTCACAACCTTATAGACATCGCCGTCTCAATCACAGGGGAGCTTCGGCCCTCATACCGGGATGGGCTCACAACCTTATAGCCATCGCCGTCTCAATCATAGGGGGCTTCAGCCCTCGCACCGGGATGGACTCACAACCTTCTAGTCATTGTCGCCACGGGATGAGCTCGCAACCTTAAAGCCATCGTCGTCACAATCACATGGGGCTCCGACACGAGGACCCCTCGCAGCGGACTTTGAGCACTGAGTTGCGAGCATGTCCACTCATGTTACTGTTAATCGTCGACACCACCAGGGCAATGACCCGGGGGTCACTCCGGGACGGGAGCAGGTCCTCGGAGGGCATCACGCCTAGTCCGCCTGACAGTTGGCTACATGGGCAACCCTCACCGCTGTCAGGTTCTCTGCGCGTCTCTTGGCGCATCTTGTGGGATTCAGTAAGGGCTTGGACCGGTGGCTGGGGCAACGGGCTTACTCTGATCATGCTGTCATGGTGTGGTCAGTCTTCTCAGACCGGTAGAGCGACGTTGTGCGAGGCAGGCAACGCGAATTTGGGAACCGGCAGTCCAACGGAGAACTGGTATTTTGGGACCCCCTGGTGACGTGTCATTCCCAGGGGACGACATGTGGCACTTTATGACATAAGCACACTGTTTTCTATAAATAGTGGACTTTACAACTCAAAAAGAGACTTCTTCTTCATTCTCACAAAATTACTTTCTCACTCTAGAATTTGAAAGCTCTTGGATTCTAGAGAGAGAAACACAAAATTGGACATAACTTTGGACCGTAACATTGGACCCCGACTCGGACCCTGACTTGGATCGTCGACTGCCGGCCCTGTTCGTCTCAGCCTTGTCTTCGCAGCACTGCCACTCCTCACGGCCTGTCTGGGAAGTCTTGCTCTCTGCCCTTACTCCGTCCTTGTTGTCTCTCACTTTGCATACTTGGAAGCTGACACAGACTGCAGCCTTTGTGACACCTCCACGTAGGTACGAACCCACTTTCCTTGGCATCAATATGAAGTATGGACCAAAGCTCATTAAATCCATGCTAGAAATTCTATATGACAATTGTAACGGGTTGTCCGATTCATGAAAAATCAGGTTAAGCAATTCCAAAATTAAGTATTATTTTTCTAAGGCCTTGCCAACTTGAGGGGCTCTGCACGTTGCAAAGATTAGTAACTGCTGTGACAATATATAGTATTTGGATCGAAAAGAATAATATGGCCTTTAATCAAGACAACAAACCAGGTAGTGTGCTGTGCTACTAGAGATCGCTAATATTTTCTCAGGTCACTACCACCCCAAGTGGGCAACTTAAAAAATTTAAGCAATTAAACATGTCCAGAATCAAGCTATTTGGAGAAATTCCAAGCTATCTTGGTGATTCTTTATTTTGGGAGATCTTTTGCATTCAGAATAACTAAAGGGTACCCGATAATCTATCTGGTCCGATTCTGAACTTGGGTCATCACAGATGCATTAGGCTACTGATACACCAGATGAATCTACTTTAGCATTTGGAAAGCTCTCAAGAGCAATAGGTACCAGTTTTCCTTTTCCCCCATTGAAGTTTAGGACTTATTACAAACCCAGAGCCAGGCCAAATTGCACTTCCAGCTTCATAAATTCCTTAGTTATGCCCGCCTTTTCCCACATTCTGCTTACTCTTATATTTGCATACTTAATTCTTTGCAAGCGCACACGTGAGACTCCATAACATAAACCATCACAGTGGCAAAAATTAAGCCTTATCATGCAGCGGAGTAGCTTCCGTTGTATTGACTGTATTTAGAAGCCATTGAGGACTGAATATCGCATCTTCATATTTTCTTCTCTTATACAGTAAAGGAGACATGCCTGTTTAGCTGCTTAATGAATGGAAGCAACACCGTCTACTGACCATGATTGCAGTAAGTAGATTTCGTTGCAGCAAAGCCGAGTATTGGAAAAGAAAATCTACAAAGACGAATACTTAACGAAGTTTTTTCTCTGTGTAAATGACTAGGAGATATACCGCCATGCGGTCATAGTTCTGCAACAGAGCCTCCGAATGAAACTCCCTCGGATAGCACATAAATTTAAGATTAAGATAAAGAGTACGTACCTGTGGGAGATAAAATAGATACTGTTGTACAGAAGCAGCTTAGTAAATAGAGAGAAAAAGTCAAATTCAGTGGCCGGTGTTGCTGACATAATTAGCAGATTGTTTTTGCTGACAATTTCCACAAGTCTGCTCACCCACTCTGTTCCTGCATCTGTTTAATACTAATCCAGTTAGAATATATGACTTCAAGGCTTACATAACTGCGAAATCCCCCAGGATACTGCTTATTATATAGAAACTGTTACATCGTCCAGATAATACTTATTAGAGAATGGTTCTTCGACTAGTACACACACACACACCGCACACGCTACATGGTTGTCCATAAAAACAACAGAGAAGCAACAGAACTTACAGGACAAACCTAGCCACAAGCTCATACAATTAACAGAGCATACAAGTCTCACTGGTAGCAGAATGAGCTGAATATTAACAAAAGTAAATAAATGGACATGGTTTTACAGTTGAGTAGTCTTGGGTAGCAATCTTGTAAAGGTGAAGTTGGATTCTTAGAAGCATATATACCGATATGTTTTGTCAGCATCTTTTCTATCAAATCCAGGGAACTGCCTCAAATTTTTACGTCTTTCATCTTAAATAGGGTCGATGCGGTCAACAACAGTAAGCCTGTTGGCACTTTCATGGATGCATTTACTGCTAAATCAGTTCTGCTAAACAAATGCATAGATTGAAATTACATCTGAAGTTCAAGAATTAACCTATTGGAATCTGGATACCTACTGAAAACAAAAATAAAATCCGGCTCCCTACATCAATTGGATTTCTAAAATCTACACATTGTATATAAGCTTCATAAGAGTGTGGAAGACAACCCCGCGCTGTGTGGTCTTACACAACGGTTAATGTGAATATATCTCCTTGTGTTTCAAAACAAAACAAAAAAAAACGGATAGAGTGTGGACGAGTTAGAAAGCACTCCAGAGCTTTGAATTTCCAACCTAAATATACTTTAGGATTCCTAAAAATGATGCCACTGGTCAAGTTTTGAAAAATGATATACTTTGTCCTATGCGGCTACAGCAAGGCTACATATTGATTCCAATATAGATTGTCCTTTAACTCAAATTACCCAGATTGTTTCATGGTTGAAATTTATCATAGATGGAGCAGATAAATGTAAAAATCTGCAGGAAGTTCTGTTTGACTCACTTCCGCACTTGCCTTCCACTTTTGATGATCTGCACTGCAGTCACAGGCAGCACTGCTCTTGTTAACACGAACGAGACAGATCGACAGGCTTTGCTTGCAGTAAAGGATCTGATTTCTGGAGATCCCTTGGCTGTCCTAAGTTCATGGAACCAGTCTGTTCATTTCTGCCATTGGCAAGGAGTCACATGTGGCGTTCGCCATCAAAGAGTGACCGGGCTAGACCTGTCTTCTCAAGAACTTGTGGGATCATTGTCTCCTCAAATTGGAAACCTCACCTTCCTTAGAGCTATCTGTCTCGATAATAACAGCTTTCGCGGCCCCATCCCAAAAGAAATTGGTCGACTCTTTCGTCTGCAATATCTTTCCCTTTACAACAACTCCTTCCAAGGTGAGCTTCCTGTCAACTTGACCCATTGCTCTAAACTCGAAGTCCTTTCCTTAAATTTAAATCATCTCGAAGGAAAATTTCCTCCAGGGCTAGGATTGTTGCCTAAACTATCGGTATTGTGTATATCTAGTAATCGCTTCACAGGAAGGATCCCACCTTCATTTGGGAATCTATCCTCTCTACATACACTTGCTGCAAATTATAACAATCTTGAGGGGCACATTCCTTTGGAACTCGGGCAACTTTCAAACTTGGAAATTCTTTCTTTCTCGGGCAACAATTTGTCCGGTATGGTTCCGCCGCTGCTTTACAATATCTCATCCATCAATGCCTTTATCTTGTCTGCCAACAAATTAAGTGGAAACCTCCCACCAGATATAGGGTTGACCCTTCCAAACCTGCAATTAGTTGGTCTTGGAGATAACAATTTCTCAGGCCCTGTTCCTCCATCAATAGTAAATGCTTCTGGACTCGTAAATTTTGATATCTCCGTCAACAACTTTAGGTGGCCTGAACCAATGAACTTTGGAAGCCTTCATGATTTAGAATGGCTAGGCCTTGGCAACAACCAACTTGGAAGTAACAAACCCAATGACTTGGAATTCCTCAATTCTATAACCAATTGCACCAATCTGAGGATACTGACCTTATATCAGAACGGTTTTGGAGGTGTCTTGCCTAATTCAATTACAAATCTTTCCACCAAGCTAACCACATTGTTCTTGGGTGAAAACCATATATCGAGAACCATACCACGAGATATTGGAAATCTCTTTGGCCTTAGGTCCTTAACATTTTATTCAAAATGTGCTCACAGGTATTATTCCTGAATCCGTTGGGAAACTTTCTGAAGCGGTACAACTAGGCATGTCAGAAAATAATATATCAGGAGAAATCCCCCCATCTTTGGGCAACATTACTGGACTGAGTACTCTTATTTTGAGAAGAAATATGATCGAGGGAAGCATACCTACTGCATTGGGTAATTGCACACGTCTACAAATATTGGACCTAGGATATAATCGCTTGACTGGGCCGATACCTAAGCAACTTATCGGACTATCTTCCTTAACTGATGGTTTCCGGTTAGGTCCAAATTATTTGAGCGGACCATTACCACCGGAAGTGGGCAACTTGAAAAATCTTAGGCAGATGGATATTTCAAGAAATAAGCTATTCGGAGAAATTCCAAGCACTCTTGGTGATTGTCAATTGCTGGAATTCTTGTTTATTCAAAATAACCTTTTCGAAGGCACCATTCCACCATCCTTCAAACAACTAAAGGGTATCCAAGAACTAGACCTTTCTAGCAATAATCTATCCGGTCAGATTCCGGGATTCCTAGGGGAGCTCATTTTACTTCACAGTCTCAACCTTTCGCATAATATGTTTCAGGGTGAAGTTCCAACTGAAGGAGTTTTCAGTAAAATTAGTGCATCCTCAATTGTGGGAAATAATAGGCTTTGTGGATTCCAGCACTGCAATTGCCTGCATGCCCCAAAATGGTCCCAAATAAGGAAAAGAGACCTATCCTTCACATAGTAGTACCTCTTGTAGTAGTTCTATCAGTGGTTCTGTTCTTAGCATGCCTTGCCTTGATTTCTTATTGACGTAAAAAATCCCAAAAGCAGGCCTCTTCTACCTCACTGTTGCAGAATCAGTATCAAAAGTTCTCTTACGCAGAACTTTCTGAAGCTACCAATAGATTTGCCTCAACCAATTTATTGGAGAGGGAAGATATGGTGCTGTTTATCGAGGGACTCTCAATACTATCGAACAAGTTGTTGCGGTGAAGGTACTTAAACTTCAAGAACATGGCGCTAGCAAGAGTTTCAAGGCGGAGTGCGAAGCATTGAGAAACCTTCGTCATCGTAATCTCGTCAAGGTCATCACTTCTTGTACAAGCTTAGATAATCAAGGCAACGATTTCAAGGCTTTGATCTTCGAGTTTATGCCAAATGGGAGTTTAGATAGCTGGTTACACCCAATTACACCTGAAAAGCAGGATTCCAAGAGCTTGAACTTGGTCCAGAGATTCAACATTGCAATTGATGTGGCCTCAGCATTAGATTACCTTCACCATCATTGTGAAACAGCAATCAGCCATTGTGATTTAAAGCCGAGCAATGTTCTTCTTGACAACGACCTTTGTGCTCATGTTAGTGATTTTGGCCTTGCCAAGTTTATTTTAACATCCACAAGTGTATCGAGTCATACACATTCTAGTTCAACTGGAATTCGAGGAACAATTGGATATCTTGCCCCAGGTACGTCTGTTATCCATTTTTTCATTTGGTTCTCTTTTTGTTTAAAATCTTTATTGGTAACACAAAAGTAATTTCCGCACACCTTGGTGGTGTCAATGAGGTTTCTACTTTGTGTACCATGTAGTTTCTGATACAGGTTTGAGCTTTGAAATATTGAGGGAGTGTTGTTACCATCATAATACTCCTGCAGATGAAGATCTGCATGGTTACGTTCAAAATCCTTCAAGTCTTTGATGAATGCATATGGGATAACTTGGCAATGTAATATGTTGATGGTTTAGTTTAAGATGCATGCAGTATGTTGGCATTGGTTTTTGGTGGCTCAAATTTGCGCAAACTAGTAATTAGTTCCTGGTGCCCTTTCGGGGGGGCCCTAGCCTGTCTATACTTCTGCTTATAACGCAACCAATTTCAGGATAGGAACACAGTCATCAGTCTGAATATACCAAAGAAGTTTACTTGTTTGAGAAACTAAGTTGTTTCATGTTGCAGAGTATGGTATGGGGGAGGAAGTGTCAACACAAGGTGATGTATACAGCTATGGAATCATGCTACTGGAAATGTTCACCAGTAAAAGACCTACTGACGGCATGTTTAAGGACAACCTTAGCCTCCACAACTACGTTAAGTTGGCCCTCCCAGGCCGCATGATGGAGATTGTTGATCGTAAAATCATGCTTATGGAAGAAGCAAACGAGATTAAGCAACGTAAGGGGTACGTTGCTAAAGTGGAATCGTGCATTGCCTCCATCCTTCAAATTGGACTCTCTTGCTCTGCTGATTTGCCAAGGGAGAGAATGGATGTTGGAGATGTTCTCATGGAACCCCATCAGATTAGGCATTTCCACAGTAGACAAATAGAACTACAAGATAGAGGGCTAGAGATATGTAACTCAGTTGAAGACAAATCTGTGGTTTGATGATTTCCCTATGTGTTTTTCCTAACTGAGACCTAAATTTCTCTGACAAATATGTTGCTAAATCTTTTTACAGCCAGTCATGCATGAAAGAAAAGAAATGTTATCTGCAGAAACTGAACCATCAGAAAGTATCAGATGTCTCTAAAAATATTACAATCAACTACATTTTACTGTATTTGATTAGTCATTTGGTCTCTGAGAATTAAATGTTTGCTCGATAATTTGCACTCAACCACTCTCTGTACCGAGAAATTACAAAATCTTTTAGCGACAATCTTGACTTTTAATGGCACCTTTTGTTGTCAAGGTACGCGTTATATTAACGAAACGTGAGTCTGTGGTTTCCTATAGAAGGTGAGAACCAAGACTTGACCAGTCCAAGACTATGATTTTCCATTGTCCATGGAGGTTGTTTCGAAAAAGAAAACTATGCTGTCCTTGTAGCGTGTGTGCTGGGTTGCAAGAAGGTAGCATGACTAAGATCTCATATCATTCAAAGATTCAGGCCAAGTTCATAATGTATTGCAGCTGCCTTGATGCTTCGTGGTAATTACAGTTGAGAAGTTTGAAGAGGTGGAGAGCCAGACAGGTCAAGTTGTGAGAATGATTGAAGTCTTTGAAGTTTCTTATACGACCACAGCAAGGCCAAAATGCAAAAAATCTTTTGTTCTAGAATCGTTTCTTATACGACCACGCCTTGATGCTTCATGGTAATTACAGTTGAGAACTCGAACCTAGAATTGTTTTGGCAAAAAATATCAAGTTATCGGTTGTTCTAAAAGTTTAAAGCTATTAGAGAATGAGTCTAATAATATTATCATGGTTAATACTTCTCGTTACGTGCGCACAAATGCATGTGAAGAGATATCAACGTGCACCGTCGTCAAGTGCACAGCGTGCAAATTGCACTATTGGAAAAGGAGACCAAATATGCAACATGAAAAAATTGAACCCAAGATCTTGTCAAATCAACTCTAATACCATCAGAAAAAATTCATGACTTTGGATTTTCTCTCTCAAGATAAAGAGAGAGATAATTTATAACTATTTATAAGGTGTGTGTACATCTGAAAGTGATATTTTCAGCTTTACATAAAGGAGCCCTAATTAAGAAAACCGGTTAAAAAAAAATACATGATGGGCAAAACAAAAAAAACACGTGACAAATTTTATTCCAGCCTTAATCGCAATGATTTCTTGCAGATTCAGCAGATTCTTAGCTATTAAGAAATATATATATGTCGAATCATTTCTTTAATTAATAAACAGGGAAAAAGGAACCAGGTGATGGCTGCAAGTCTGCAACCACTGGCTTCTAGGCCAAAGCCTCACAAGTCAATCCCACAAGTCTATGGTGAAGAATAGTGCAAAGAAGAAGTCAATGTCAATGTCCACCTTAACAGACAATGTGTTGTTATCTTGACTGGACTTTGATGAGTCTTCTATAATTGAAAGCTGGGGACGGTAGGTTGAAAAATCAAACAGCAGGTTGTTTTCATTAGCAAATACAGATCGACAGCCCAAAAGAAGGGATAAAAACGGGTAATGGCAAACGTAGGAAGTACCCAAAAAGTTCACTGTTCTACTTTACTTTGTTGATCCGAGAATGGTAAACGAGAAAAGGACAATTGGGACTCCCCGGTGGCGTTTGCACTGCTTAACGACCCGACCTAACGTGCTACCAAGAGCTGGATACAATAGTCGCTGACGCCACGATGAAACTACAAAACAGATATCGGAAAAATGTAGGGCAACAATGGAGACAGAAACTGAAAATAGTCTCAGTCGAATGCTGAGCACTCTTTTCTTAAGATAGAATTTGCTCCCTTATTATCTGCTTAGAGTATCAACAAATCTGCCTCTCAAGATAAAACAAGCAAAACTCTGTTGATTACAGCAGATTGCAATCAACAGACAGAAGTTAGAGAAAGAGAGAGAGAGAGAGCAAGAGAAAATTCGAAGTTAGGAAGTGAGTCTGACCATCAGCCCTATTTATAGACACCAAAAAGTGCATTGAACATGTGCAAACAGTTGTGACAATAATTAAGTGACTCTACAGATATCACTTAACAGTCACAATCTGCAGACACAGCAAATAGGTGCACCTTATAAATTAACAGACACCATGAACAAGTGCCATTTAAATTTATACGAACCAGAAGAATCTATTTAATTTACCAACAGTCACACTGTTTTAGTCCAAAAGTCACACCTATTTTGGTTCACATGCGGAATTTGTCACACAAAATTAAGGCTGGGCTCGGGGCGAAGGCTCCTAGCGACGATGCGCACATGCAAAGTGCAAAGTGCGCTTAAAAGCGCCAATAGCGCCTTTACATCGTCGCCCTCGCCAGCGCGGGCGCGCGCGCGAGTGTACGCGATGTACCGCACATGTGCGAGTGCATGACCATGTATATTATGTGTTTCTAGAACAATATGGTATGTCACATGACCATTTAAATACCTTTAACAATTCCATTTTTCAAGTCATGTGGGAACCAACATCATGACATTTTTTAACCTTATCATATGTCAATCTTTGAGAGTTTATATCTTTCTTATTAAACCTTATAGTACAAGGTTCAATAAGGTAGCAATTTGCTTATAAAAAATTCCCAAACTTTTTTTCCAATTTTCCTAAATTTAATTTTATCACATTTCCTAATTTAGAAAATGTACCTCTCTATCCTTTGGTAGGTCCTACTAAGATAAAGATGTCTTTCGACTTGAACCTTTACCATATAGCAATGAAGCCGATCCGAATTCAGAGTAGCATTAACCTTGAACTAAGAATCCTTGGTGATTGATCATCACTACTATGTGTAAAACTTCCCAACCAAATTTTCGAATACCTGCACAGTTACGGCCTTGTGCTACATCTTAGGATTTTCATAAGTGACATAGAGACAAGCTCAAATCTCGTAGAAATGGCCCCACTTCTCGCACTTATATAGATAAATCTAATAAAGTGCACTTGTATGACCTGCACCCTCCTTTAAGGACATAGATTTTTTAAGGAAATAACTCCCACTCACCTCTTGTTCTCCATACAATTATGCATTACCTTGAGATGGCATGAAGATCAAAATCTTCATCTTTTAGTGCATCTTTGGTTATAAATACAACATGTTATTCCATTGAACTAGAAGACTAGGGATTACTGATCTAGTGTCTAGTTGGTTTCTACGTGCATGTTATGTAATGCCCTGAACCCGCAGGTCCGTACGCGTCCTTCAACCAAAACATAAACACTTCAATGACATAACTATTATAAAGGTAAAGCAGAGCATATAGGATACCACAAACACAATTATCTAAATCTCAAAAAGTTAACTCCAAAAAAATAATCCAAAACTTAAATACAATCCCTTCAAAAACTTATCTCCAAAACACTTCAAAACTTTATTATAAATCTCTCAGACTAAATATCTGAATCCAAAGTAAAAGAAATCAACTAACCAATAATTCGTCTAAAGAATTCATAACCTCTACTATTCTCAATATAAAAAATCAGAGCAATTTCTGCCGCTGTACTAACATCTCGCCCTTCGTGCTACTTTTGGCCTGGAAGGAGAAGGAAACGAAAAACAAAGGGTGAGCACGAATTGCCCAGTAAAAGTTTTTATACACAGAGGGCTAAAACGAATACGAAGCATGAGTTATCGAGTAGAGCTTATAAATAAGAATTTAGATAACTCAGTCAAATTTCACAAGCGAATAACAAAGGTGACCAAAAAAGAGTTATAAAAAACGAATAACAAATTTGAGTTATCAAATAGAACCAATAAATAGAAATTCACATAACTCAATTGAATTTCACAAATAAATAGACAAGCGACCGAAAAGGGGTTAAATAACCAATAAGTCAAATATCAATTCACACATGAATAATAAATCGACCCAAAAAGGGGTTACATAACCAATAAGTCGAGTATCAAAATATATTTACCAAATCTTGTGGGTGTCATACACACAATTGCTTGTTATTAAGCATCACAAATCTTGGTTATATCATGTCGAATATCACAGTTGGCGCGTCATATATAAGTCACGATAATTAAAAGTGACTTTCAAACACAAATATCACCAACAAAGTAATTTGATAAATATATCGAATATTCATTCAAAATTCAAAAATAGTCATTATAGACTCAAACTGAAGAGGACGAAAGTACAAATCTAACGGAATGAAAATCAGTTCAATCTGATATCGGACGAGTGAGATATTGTCAAAAGAAGTTTTCAGATGAAAACTAAAGGCACACAAATCGGTAGAATGAAAAGAGATCATCTTCTCCGGCGCCGGTGAGGGGTTGGCGACGGTTGAGGGGTACGCTGTCAGGTCCTGTGAACTATGATTTCGGCTGATGGGTTGCTCGGGGGTTTCGATCGGATTGTGGTGGCTTCGTGTTTTTGATTTCGCCGTCATGATTTGTGGTGGGCTGTCTTGGGTTGGAGATGGTCCGGTGAGTTTAGATCTAGGTTTTCTTCAAGGGTTTTTTCCCTTTCCCCCCTAGTTGCCCCCATCCCCCTGGATCTAGAAAGGTTGGTGTTCTGCAATTGCTGGTGGAGAGGTTTATGTGCTCTGCTTGTAGGATTGTTGCGTTAAGGTCAGGTTGGCAGCTGTTGGATGATGGCGGTTTGGTCGGCGGCGTTTGTTGCGTCTGTTAGGCTCTGTAATATTGGTATTTTTAAGTCGCCGGTGCTCTGATCGTGAGGACATTAGCCTGTTGGTGTATGTTGGCCGGAAAAGGCGGCGGTTCCAGTTGGTGTTCGTCTTCTGTGCCCTTAGGGACTTGGCAGCAGTGAGTTGGCCGGAAAAAAGGTGATGGTTCGGCGCCGGCGAAGCCGCACGGCGATAGGGGAGCGATGCATGACGGGGCCACGTGTCTGGACTGTGGGCTGGGGTGGACAGACAGTTGGTGTTCTTTGATAGGTTGTTTTTTTGTGTGGTTATCTTGTTTCATTTCTTAGTTATCCTGTTTTTGAGTAGTTCTCCTGTTTTAGTCTGTAGTTATCCTGTTTTAGTTAATATTTATCTAGTAGTCTTTGCTAGTTTTTTTCATGATTTCTTTGGTTTTATCTTGCCGTTTAGCTAGTTCTTAACCAAAAAAAAAAAAACATTTGTGGTTAGTGTTGTTGTTTAGTTTATTTTATCGCAATGCTAATCGGATGGGGGTGTCATCCGACTGCCTTTTACTTGCCTTTTGGCATGCTTTGTAAACCTCCTGTATTTATCTTGGTATATATTTCTACTCTTCTCTCAAAAAAAAATCAAAGGGCCATCAGAAACGTGACACGTGGCAATGAGTACACGATTGAACCAAGTCTAGGTAGAATAGAATCATAAACATTAATTAAGAACCAACAGAACTTTGAGAAAAAATGTCTTGCCGTGTTCAGAGAAACGGATTTATTGCTTTTAGAACAAAACTGTAAAATAATAAAAAAAATGTGAATAGTAGTTTGCTGTTATTTGAAGAAACCAACTTTGAGACAGATTTACAACAGTAGAAGACAATAGATCGACAACATAGAAAAACGTACGGTAATAACGGATAACGAAGAAATTCAATAACGAAAGCTGATTACATCACAACAAGCCCAACATTAATGTGTATCAAGAGAAAAGAGTGCATAAAAACCTTTATCTTAAAGTAACGAATATAACGTCAAAATTTTTCTCTTCATCTTAGATCAATCACCATCTTTTTGCTTGAATACCCAAAAGAATGTACTAACTCTTTTCTCTTTTCTCTCCTTTGTCTTTAAAAAATATGAAGACTCTTATGTCTTCTTCTCCCTTATATAGTTAGCTAATCTAATTTTAATATAACTTGAAGTCCTAACTGGCAATTGCCGGTGCAATCATAATACAACTTAAAGTCTTCATTACTAATTTAATCACAATATAACTTAAAATCTTAATCCAAATCGATTTTTTTTAATAATATCTAATCTAATCACATTAGCTACTAAGACTATTAAATATTAATTTCGTTACTAAAAGGGCTCCAAGAAAATTCTCAATGATCCATTACTTAATTCAAAATTAGTATAATTTGTTTAATTGTTCTTACACAAGTAGCCAAAAATTCGGGGTATTTAAAATCCTACTTCTTAGAATTTAGTTTGATTCTAGCCCTTAAATAAACTTTAAATATGAAAAATATATACAATCCTACTTCTTAGGTTTTTACAATAGTTTAACACTCTACCTAATCAATATATACATTCTTATAAGGCCTTAACTTTGACTAATAACACCTCGAAAGTACTTAAATATAACAAAATAAAATCTAACAAATGTGTGTGTGGGAAATATTAATCATCTTTTCTCTTTATGGAACATACAAAACCTAAAAGTATTTTAATATATCAAAATAAGAGGATATTTAAAAAATTAATTTTAATTATATAATCTCAAACTCTTATTTAAGTCATATTCTCTAATAGACGCCAAAAAAAAAGAAAAAAGAATCAGACCTATATGACTAAATTTTCGAAAGTACTTTAAGATATAAAAATAACATGTTACTCTACAAATTAATTTTCAGCTAAGTAACCTTAAAATTCTAAAGGTTCATCTCATACACTGATTAAGTTATTAGGATTTAATTTGATTACTAAAGCTTAAATAAATTTTAAATACAAAAAAATGTTTTCAATAGTATGTGAAATAAAAACTAAATCAAAAAAGAAATGTTATAACTCATAAGTCCAAAACCGTAATCACTTAAGCATACTATATAATATAAACTCAATCAACTATTTACGGTCTATTTGACAATAAGCATAATCATTATTATGCAATTGTTTATCTCAATTTTTTGTAAAGCTTGTATAGAATGAACACAATGACAATTTTCTGATAAATTTAATTAATAAGTAGTTGTAAAATGTACATGTTAAGCTTTTTAACTTCACTATTAACATCTCAAAAGTACTTTACAACAACAAGGTGAGCTATGAAAATCATATGTGAAATTTTGTAGAACATTATAACTGTTTAAAATTTTATAACCGTTTAACCTTAATCATGTGCAAAACGTTTGTAGAACACTCTAAATTTTTTTTAACATGAATTAAAAGAATATTAGCACTACAATGTACGCATATGTTTAAATTTATTATCGTAGAAAATCTTTAAAAATACATCAAAATGGATGGTCAAAAATGGGACAAGTTGCTAGCGCGATCTGGCCGTCCATCCTGAAAGATGGACGGCCCAGATCGCGCCTTTTTCGAAAACTGTCAGTCGTCCGCCATACAGTGTCGCGGACAGACTTTTTTTTACCTTCTTGCCCCTCCGCGCCTGTCCGCTACACTGTAAAGCGGACGGCATTAAAGTCCTGATGGGAGACAACAAAAAGACGTCCGCTACACTGTATAGCGGACGTCCCCTAGGCTGACACTTTACCTTTTTGCCCCTCCGCACCGTCCGGTATACTGTATCCCGGACGACATTGAAGTCCTGACACGGGACAGCAAAAAAGGCATCCGCTATACAGTGTCGCGGACATCCCCTAGACTGACACCTGTCAGGTCCGGTCAGGACTTTATTTCAGGGAGTTTATTTATGCACGTGTCAGAGTGTCGGGAATAATTTCCGCTATACAGTATCGCGAACATTATTTCCCGTATACCCCAAAGTTCCCTAATTCTTAGCTCTTTCGGCAAAAATTGCTTCTCCTTCAGATTCACTTGCTTCCATTTTCGGCTCCCCTCAAGCTTCGAGTAACACTTGCTTCAATCTTCAGTCAAGTAAGGTAAGTTTCTGATCTCAAATATTTTATGGGTGGATTGACTGATAAAGTATATATATTTTTTTTGGACAAAAAAGTATAAATTTTTGATGATGTTCTAGAAATTTGTCACTTTATTCATCAACTTGTGATGTTCTAGAAATTAATTTGTTAACTTTAAAGAAGTTTATTGTAGTTAATTTTGATTTTTTTGAGGGGCGCTAACTTCGGCACATCTATCCTATTTAAATTCAAATTTTTTGAGATACGTTTGTTGTATTTTGGCATGATGAATTTGTCTATTTATCTTAGTAATTTTAATTTGTTATGTTCAATAAATCTATAATTAGCAAAATGGGAGACTTTTGAGATTATGTATATGGTATATTTGTCATCCTAAATTGGTCTATTCGTCAAGATAATTTTTAGGTAATATTTTCAGTTGAAAATGTCATTTGATTGTTAAGCGTAGTCTATATTTCTACATAGGTCTTGTTTCACAATGTCTGATTTCGTGTCGAGCTCCAACACCCCCGTAGATGCTAGTGATCCGTATCTAGGACGAACCTTTCAAACATTGGAAGAAGCTGGAGAATGTTTCCGAGCGTATTCATTGAGGGTTGGATTTGGCATTAGAATAAAGACTACAAGAACGAGCAACGTAACGAAAAAGATATGCTCTCGCTTATACGAGTGCCATAGGGGCAGAAACCCAGTGCAAAATGAGACACGCGTAGGCAACGATGACAGTGATGACGAAATAGGATATTCGCGCAGAAGACGGGACTGCTTTGCGCGAACGAATTGCCAGGTCAAGATGTTCGTAAGCTATAAAGCCAAGCAAGATCATTGGCTTATTACCAGCCTGGAACTGGCACACAATCACCCGTTAGTAACCCCTTCTAAGGTGAGTCAGATGCATCAACACAAGAAGATGGGTAAGGTCGCGAGGAGCCTCATTCACACAATGAGCGATGCGCGGCTAGGACCTACCGACATGATTAATGTTCTTGCTGAACAGGCCGGGGGAATTCAAAATTTAAACTTTAACACGACAGACGTTCGTAACGCGGTCCGAACCCATAGACGAGCCGCGTATGACCTCAATGATGCTCAAGCCACAATGAGCCTATTGAAACGGATGCAGATGGAGGACCCGCAGTTTACCTTCGATTATAAACTTGACGACGAGCATCGAGTTAGCACAATTTTTTGGGTCGACGGTCGTTCGAGGCTTGCTTATAAGCATTTTGGGGATGTCGTGACTTTCGACACCACATACCGTACCAACAAGTACTCGATGCCGTTTGCCCCTTTCACGGGGGTCAATCATCATTATCACTCCATCCTGTTCGGGTTCGCCTTGTTAAGGGACGAGAGCGAGAGTTCTTTTGAATGGTTGTTTAGGGCGTGGCTGGAAGCCATGAACTTCAAAGCACCCAACGTTATCATCACCGATCAAGATTTGGCAATGAAGAAGGCTATTGCCACCGTCTTCCCAGATACTCGACACAACTTGTGCACTTGGCACATAAGCAACAAATACCCCGAACGTTTGCATCACGTGTACGCAAAGTTTCCAGACTTTAAACAGGATTTTGACACGTGCGTTAGCAAGTCGTTAACGATTGAGGAATTTGAGGAGAGGTGGGAAAAGCTTGTTGAGGATTACTCATTGCAAGACAACGGGTGGCTCCAGCACTTGTACGAGCTCAAAGAGCAATGGATTGGCGTTTACACGAGGAGGCATTTTTCTGTGGGCATGAAAACGACGGGCAGGAGTGAATCTATGAATGCCACGTTCGATAGTTACGTGGGTACAGCTACCAATTTGAAGAGTTTCGTCACATCCGCACAGAAAGCGGTTGCGTCGTTGTTCGTGAAAGAAAGGGCTGCAGACTTTGCAACCACGTACAAACAGAGGAGAAGGTTGCTTGAGACCCCGCTGGAGCTGAACGGTGCCAAAGTCTATACGAAGGAGATCTTCTTGCTATACCAAGTAGAGCTGCAGAAATCGGGACGATACTGTATAAACAAGGTGGCCGAAAAGTCTACGCGTGAGTACAAGGTTTATTCGCTCGTGAATGACCTCGTTCCTGAGAAGCTGCGCAGAATGTATACGGTGAGCCACGACACATTGACGGACTCGGTGACATGTGTTTGCAAGAAGTTTGAGTTCCATGGCATCCTGTGTAGACACATTCTGCGATTTTTCACCCAGAAGAATATCAGGACAATCCCCGATAAATACGTCTTGCCACGGTGGACGAAAGGTGCTAACAGGTTGCACGGTACCATTGCCTTTTCGGAGCACCCGTATACTGACTTTGAAGAATCAGAGACGTTGCGGTATAATCATCTGGTGACGATGTTCACCCGTTTGTCCGTAAAGGCTGCTGCTACAATGGTCGGTTATAAACATCTCCTCGAGGTAGCTCAGCAGCAAGAGCCCATCGTCGACCAGTTGGAAGCAGCTTCCGTCACCAATGCGGTTGACACCGAGCCTACGACGGGGTCAGAAGATGACGAGCCGGGGGAGGAAGACGACAATGATATCCGGCCGTTGGATCCAATTATATCGCAAACGAAAGGCCGCAAGAGATCTACGCGGATGAAAAGCTCTATTGAAACGGCAACTCAACCTAAAAAGCTGTGAAGGTGTGCATTGTGCAACAAAATGACCGACCACGACAAGCGGAACCATTACAAGGCACTGGGGATAAGTTCAGGGGGTTTGCAAGACGGGGAAGAAGATGACGCCGAAGATGAGGACGAACAAGCTGCAGTGGACCTTTAATTTTTTGTATAAGCCATCAAGTCTGTTTGACATTTGTAATAATTTTTTGTAATTTTTTTCTAATAATTTTTTGACCGAATACTGAATTTTTTTTTCCTGATGGATGTATGAGAGGCCATCAAATCTAAGTCTTAATTTTTTTTTGTTTGCCCCGTCCGCTACACTATGTAGCGGACAGATCTGCAAAATCTGCAGGTGTATTTATGTCTGCTATACAATGTAGCGGACAGATATGCAAAACACTAATTTGTTTTGTTCTTCGTGTCCGCTACACAATATAGCGGATGAAATCGCAGAAAAAACTTTTGGTTTTCTTTTATGCCCGTTATACAATGTAGCGGACGACATCGCAGAAAAACTTTTGGTTTTCTTTTATGTCCGCTATACAATGTAGCGGATGACTCTATCCTATTATATATATTAATCAGATCGGGCAATCATCTTTATCAGTCCGTTCGTTTCTCTCTTTGTCTCGAACATCTAACCCAAGTCGCTACCCCATCTACGGCGACCCACATCTCCGGCGACACCACCCACCTCCCCTCAACGCCGCGGCGCCTTCAGTGACATTCCCATACCTCGATGGCTTCTGGATCGGCGAGCAGCGGTGAATTTATTGGCAACTTGCACCTGGCAGGCAGACACTTCTTTAAGGTCATGATGCCTGGATTTGAGAATGAACTTGTAGGCCATCCCTTTTCTCTGTGTTTTCATGTGTGTTAAAAGTTTGATCTTTTGGTTAAAAACTAACCTATTTTTTGTATTGTGAATATGTTAGGACATACCGGAAGCCTTTACCAATCAACTTACCACAATTTATGACACTTCAAGATTAATTAGCCGCAAGGGGGCATGGCATGTTGGAATCAAGCTGAAGCCCGGCCGACCCCAAAAAAAGCAATTCGCAGAGGGTTGGAACGAATTCGTGCGCCAGCATGGCCTCGAACTCGGGGACTTTGTAGTGTTTGAACACATTGGATGGTGGGATTTTCAAGTTTTTATATTTGATCGGAGCACTTGTGAAAAAAGTTCTTTCCCCCAATGTTAACCCTAAATTCTGTTTATTATGAATAAATAAATTTATGTTCATGTTCATTATTTTTCTGAATTTTTTCTCGCTTAATTGTGCCGTTTGAGATTCCGTCAATATATTGAGATCGTTGATTGTGAATCGGACGTAAGTTATTGTTTATCGATATTGAGATTGTTGATTCCGTCGCTAAAACAAGTCTTCAGGCGCCAATTTATTAAAACAGCATTATACTACAATGTCGCTAAAACAAGTCTTCGGGCGCCAATTTATTCCAATTTATTAAAACTGCATTACGCTACAATGTCGAGCTCTACTATATAGCGGATACCAAAGTCTAGCTCTACTATATAGCGACATAAGGCCTCCGCTTAGCCGGGGTTCGGGATGGTCAGAACTAAGTGTCTGGTTCATACCAACCATTTTCTGGTCCAAGTTACAGACAATGATCTGCACCACTATGACGTAAGATCCTCAGCTGTGCACCTTTCTGCTTGGTCATGTATTCTGCGAGGCTGTCTGCTATACTATATAGCGGACATAGATATGAGAGAAAAAAAACTAAGTGTTGGAGACTTTCTTTCTGCGGGGCTGTCCGCTATACTATATAGCGGACGTAGGAGAGAAAAAAAACCAAGTGTTGGTGATCTGTCTTTTTGCTTGGTCGTCCGCTATATAATAAAGCAGACGACACCGTAGGAGAGTTTTTTTTGTTTCTATCCACATCCGCCATACTATAAAGCGGACGACACCGCATAAAGAAAGTCTCTAACACAATACATGATTAGCGAGGAAGTATTATCGTAATACATCCACGCACCACGGAAACCCACACACAAACAAAAGGTGCACAGCTGAGGATCTCACGTCATAGTGGTGTAGATCATTGTCTGCAACTTAGACCAGAAAATGGTTGGCACGAACCAGACACTTAGTTCCGACCTTCCCGAACCCCGGCCTAAGCGGAGGCCTTATAGCCTTAGAAGAACTCAATCTTCAGTCATCTTCATCTGAAACTGGAGCATCGGAAACAGATCCTAGTTCGAAGCTCATGTTCCAGTATACTTGTGCTTCATTGTTGTTGCCATCTTCATGTGCGTCACGTGCCATACGACGTAAGTTATGCCTACTTTGACGAACTCTCATTCTATTATTTTCTTCACGTATTCGATGCAGTGATCTTTTAAGCTCCATGTGTGTAATTCGAGGCATGTTGATTGCCTTTTGTCGACGTATGGGTATATTCATGCGCCGTGAATCAGCTACTAAGACCTCATATTCATTCATCCGATAAGACTATTCTACATGTAATGTATTAACATAACTTGATGAGTAACGCAAACTTGGACGCAAAGAATAGTGAAATTCATCTTCGCCCGCCCAGTAACGACCCACTGCTTCAAAAATATCTCGTGGAGTATATGACATTTCCAGAGTTGTTATGAAATTGGGAGTATATCACTCTATGCCATTTGCCCTTCGGTGCAATGCATGTACTTATATATACTTTGAAACGGGACCACTTTATGAGATGCTACAGGTTCAACTTTATGATATGTGACAAGCCTCTGCAATAGACTAGAGACTTGTCTTGTCACCAAAGACTTGTCAACTTTATGACACGAGTATGCTATTGTCTCCAACTACCAATTAAGCAGGGTGTCAATGTCCAGAGACTTGTCTTGTCACCGGAGATGGGCAGGCTATTGTGTAGCTATCACACCAATATATTGTGTATGTGTGTGTGGGCTTATTTATATATGTTAGCCATGCTCATCGCATTAGATGTACCTAAGTTAAATGGCATGAGTTCCTGAGAGTTCTAGTCTGCGGGGACGTGAGACTGTGTGGTTGTTGTGTGAAAGGAACGACGACTACAAAGAAGTGAAGTACACGGATCCGAGAGAGTATTATTGCGGTTTACGGAGAGAATGGGCATATCGAGTTAAGGAATCAAAAGCACTACACCAAGATCTCACCACGCTGAGGGCACCTGTGCCGCAACGTCGTTCACTTAGTATGTCGAGGCGTAATGTTAAGCAGTGTAAGAAAGCTGTGCGCCGAATTCGTATGGAGAATAACCGGATGTTGCTGCGTAGAAAATGATTTTACATGCTTCAACTTGCGGAAGAAATGGCCGAGGCTAGTGGGAGGCACCTCAAATCAAACGAGAGAAACAATATTTTAACCAATGATCAGTACTTATCTGATGAGTATATGTCAAATGAAGAGTGATATGTATATCTCTTCCTACTGTATGTTAGGATTTCATTCTAACTGGCACTTATCCACATGTCATTATAATTAGCGAAACCCGACTTTTGAAACATGTAAAATGTTGGGAATTTATGTTTCTAACTACATCCGCCATACTATAAAGCAGACGGCACCGCAGAATCACATGTTCCAAACCTTGGTTTTTCTTTTGTGATATGTATATCTCTTCCTACTGTATGTTAGGATTTCATTCTAACTGGCACTTATCCACATGTCATTATAATTAGCGAAACCCGACTTTTGAAACATGTAAAATGTTGGGAATTTATGTTTCTAACTACATCCGCCATACTATAAAGCGGACGGCACCGCAGAATCACATGTTCCAAACCTTGGTTTTTCTTTTGTCCTATGTATGTCCGCTATATAGTAAAGCGGACAGCCCAACAGAAGGTTAGTCTCTAATTTTTTTGGGCCTATCTATGCCCGCGATACGATATAGCGGACAGTCCCGCAGAAGGAAGAGAGTCTCCAACACTTATTTTTTTATTGGTCCTATCTATGTCCGCGATACGATATAGCGGACAATCCCGCAGAAGGAAGAGAGTCTCCAACACTTGTTTTTTTTATTGGTCCTATCTATGTTCGCGATACGATATAGCGAACAGTCCCGCAGAAGGAAAAGAGTCTCCAACACAGTGTTTGGACACTGTATTTCTGTTGGGCTGTCCGCTATACTATATAGCGGACATAGATAGGACCAAAAAAAAAAAAAACTAAGTGTTGTTGGAGACTCTCTTCCTTCTGCGAGACTGTCCGCTATATCGTATCGTGGACATAGATATGACCAATAAAAAAAAACTAAGTGTTGGAGACTCTCTTCCTTCTGCGGGACTGTCCGCTATATAGTATAGCGGACATAGATAGGACCAATTTTCAAACAAAACTTTCCCCCTGGTCAAAGCAAATCACACAGAACAAATCAAACACTCAAATCAACAACACAACGATATCAGTGAATCAAATCAATCGCATTCAACACCGATCACATCTCAGTCAACACAAATGAAATCATCAATCGCATTCAACGATAAGGACAATTAAAAAAGTGAATATAATGTTATTATAAGCAAACATTGTCAATTGGGGCCCTCAGCCCATGCGGGATCCCCATCGTTACACGGATTTACAATAAATCTAATAGCTCTAGGCCGGCCATTGATAATTTGCCAAGTCATCCTATACCTAAAGCAGTCTATGCATTCTTGGCTCCAGACGGTATTCTTGAGGCTCTCAGACCGACAAATGTAATCCATGTACATGCAGACGAAGACGCCGCAGTCCAAGGAATTAAGTTGCTTGGACCTACTCCTCTTCAATCGGAAAACAACCTTCGGCCTGACCGGTGCCCTCTCTCGACTCTTACCATTGACCATGGCAGCAAATAGATTCTGCGAGAAACATAATAAGCATTAAACATTAAACATAACAAACATAATAATATTAATCAGTTCTACAATATGCAAGTTACAATAAGAAGTAAACATGATCTTACCATGGCATCCAACTGGCCTAAGCCTCGGTACATTTCAATCACACCCATCACAGAGGTATCATCGTAGAGACTGTCGAGGACTGATACGGTCTTCGCTACCGGTTCATAGCAAACCAAGTACCAGTGGGCATTCACTATAAATGGGATTAGAAACACGTCCGCCACACTTGCGCTCACTGGACTCGGCCGAGCAAGATATGCTTGTAGGTTAACGGACGGCAACCACAGGGGCAGGGCTCTCCCCTTTCTCGCCTTCCTTGATTTGTCCCAGTCGTTATACTTTTGTACTAGGATGCCATGAAAGTAAGCATGGAAGATAAAAATGCGTGAACCGTAGTTAGGCTGCTCCCGACCCCTTTGCCTCAGAATTTGCACGTAGTGCGAGATGACAAAGTTGTCTAACCAAGTTCCCGGCGCCAGCGAGGACAGTTCTCTCCACGATGCATTCTAATCCAAGCCTTGCGGGTGATCCACGTCATATGACGCTCCGTCTGGGGGGCCCGTTAAAATAACGGGCTCGAATTAGGTCATGTTTATGCGGCTTCAAGGGCCTGGCTGGATGCCCTTTCGAATATTGCCCTCGGGGGTCGACCGGTTGCTCTTGCCCTCCGCCGGGGGGCAAGAGAAATTGGCCTCCAACCAACGGATCGGCCGGCTGATAATTGCCTTCGGGGGCCCCGGCCGGCTGATAATCACCTTCGGGGGCCCCGGCCGGTTGATATTACTCGCCGGCCATTTCTTTCGCCGACTGATATTGCCCTTCGGGGGCGCCAAGTGGTCCCGCCCACGGGACAATGGGCAGTGCCTCGTTGAAACTGTAAGGCCAGTCTTGCGTGACTTGACTCTGAGAGATGGGTTGGGATTCCAGGAACAAATTGAAGGTCGGGCCGCTGTAATCGGCCCATGACACTTGAGCATGTCCCATCCCCGGTACAGAGGGACCACCAACTCCTTGGCTCACCCCTGAAGCTTGCCCGGAGGGATCCACGTAATACAGGCTGACGCCCGTATAACCCATTCCCGGGCTGTCGACCGAAGACTGTCCCAATGCTTGGCGCACAAAATTCCCACAGCCTAAAGCCAGTGCAGCAACCTGTTGGCGAAGATCCTCGCCCATTGCGCTCACCAGATCCTTTCGCTCACTCAACTTCTGGAAGAATGCAAGCGAGGCATTAACCTACATCCAAAGAGATAACAAATGTGCAACATTAATCAGACATTTATATTCAACAAATTCAAGGCAAGTCAGACTAGTTGGGCAACTTACGAGATTGTATGTCATACGCTCGTCGATCTGACCCCTAGGCGCATACCTCTCCCTGCGTTCAAAGTTCACTGGGGCTACTCTCCTCCGCGTGATGCGGTAGTACTACTCATCGTACTGTTCAATGCTGATAACGGGGTCCGGCTCCGAGACGATGGCCGCCAGTGTGTCCTGCCAAGAAGTCCAAAGCTCTAGTTCGGCCGCGCACGATTCTTGCGCATTGCCCTTGCTAAACCGCCCGACATCCGGTGGGTCCCTGTTAACCCTCATATCTGGGGCACCGGTTGGCAAACCCTGCTCCAACTCAAAATGGCGCATTGCTAGGTCTGGCAGCTACCACTCTGCGACCTCAAAGTGGATGAGGGGTGTGCGCTGCAATTCGAAGAGCGTGAAGACGAACGACTCTTCTACCCGTCGCGCCAAACGTATGTACGGTGCCCAACACATTTGCCCCGGATATAGACGGTTGAACTCCCCTCGATAGAACGTGATGTTGTGATGGGGATCAACTCTCCTGCGGTAGTGGCTATTCTTCCGGCTGTACTCCTAAGCACGCAACCGAGGCCACACTCTATCGGTTCCATCCCTACGCGTTGGTGCACCGGGAGCAAGGTGTTCATAAGACCACACCTGAGAACATGGGAAAATTATATTTATATCGTCGATTCAACAAAAGCAAAAACAAAAAAAATAACGAAGACAGAATTTATATGATATACCTGCAATAGCGAGAGACATGCACATATGGCTTTGGAGTCAGGCCTCGTTGCCTTATGCAATGCTCGGTACAGATACGAAAGAACCGCTGCACCCCATGCATAATCTCCAACCTCAACCAGGTTACCTAACAACGGTAAATATCTCACGCTTACCGTGTTCTTCGACGTCGTTGGGAATAATATTGCCCCCATCACCCACCAGAGGAAGGCTTGTGTGTACAACACAAGGTCACAGCCCGTATAGTTTTCCGAAAAAACCCCGTAGGTATCTACCAACCACTTCAACTTGATAACACCACTGCTAAATTGATCCTGGGGTATCGAAGTTAAGAAGTCCCTAGCGGTTCTCTTATTCGTTACTTCTGACGGAGGAGCAATTACCGGCCGCCCCGTCACCGGCAACCCTAAGATGAACCCTACATCTTCTAGGGTAATTGTCATCTCTCCGAGCGGGAAGTGAAACGTATTCGTTTCACTTCTCCACCTCTCAACAAGGGCACCTATCAAGGCCCGGTCAAGCTGTTGAAATATCTGCCCATGCGTGAAAATCCCAAACCCAATTCCATGCAGTATCCTCTTCTGGGCGGTGTTCAGTTTCCACGATGTGAACTCGCGAGATACTTCTACGGTGTTGAGAAGTTCTCTTTCCTACGAATTAATAAATACAATTTAAGCAAAAAAAACTGTATATACAACGTTCGTAAGAATAAGAAAGTTGATAAATAATGTATCTTACTCCACCATCTCATATGAGCGTACTGATATGATTGGCTTGGTCGTATAACACGGATGGGTCTTCTAGTCCAGGGTTAAATTTCATTTTTTGCAACTGAAATTATGGAAAAATCTTCTTAGTTTGGATTTTATGTTTTGGATTTTGATAATCGCTCGCAAAAATACGACGCTAGCACATGCATAATACATATAACGCAAGCACATGCATAATGCATAAAATGTTAGCATATGTACTCATATGTATAATAGATATATATACATATACGGAATCGGATTTTACAAACGCTAGCACATGAACAAAAACATACATATATAAAACGCAATATTCATCACAACTATCGATTACAAACAAAAGCTAGCACATGCATATTACATATAACGCAAGCACATGCAAAAAATGCATACAATGTTAGCATATATACTCATATGTATAATAGATATATATACATATACGAAATCGGATTTTACAAACGCTTGCACATGAACAAAAACATACATATATAAAACGCAATATTCATCACAACTATCGATTACAAACAAAAAAAGGTATAGATTTTGTGAACTTACGTGATCGATTTAGGGTATTAAACGTGTTCTTAAGACGGAATTGCCCCGATCTGCTTGCCAACGTCGCTGGAAAATTTTGTGAGTAGAAAGAGTGGAGAAGAGTGTCGTAGTTACTGTTTTTTGAACGTATATTGAACGTCCGCTATACAATATCGCGGATGGCTATTACGTCCGCGATACAGTATCGTGGATGGCTATCACGTCCGCTACACTGTCTAGTGGACACTGTTGACGTGACAGATAAGGACAAGATAACCGTCATTGCCGAAAAGGACTGACAGGTGTCAGCCTAGGGGACGTCCGCTACACGGTATAGCGGACGTCTTTTTTCTGTCCGCTATACAGTGTAGCTGACGTCTTTTTGCTGTCTCCCATCAGGACTTTAATGTTGTCCGCTTTACAGTGTAGCGGACAGGCGCAGATCCGTCCGCGACACTGTATGGCGGACGACTGACAGTTTTCGAAAAAGGCACGATCTGGGCCGTCCATCTTTCAGGATGGACGACCAGATTGCACTAGCAACTTGTCCCATTTTACTAGCGCTCTCAACGGATCATATATATATATATATATATATATATATATAATGAAAACTTCAAAATGGAGTTTTCAAAAATTGCCTCATTTTGAAAATTGGTTTATAAAACTGAAGGCGGAAAAAAAGAATAAAAAAAATTGTCTGTCTGTCAAAAGATAATATTTTTTTCAGTTTTAAAAACTGAACAAAGAACTGAAAACAAAAACTTTCGTTAGTGAAAAGCTTTATCTAAAATCCATGCTAGGATGGTCCTTCGGACTTGGGTTGTTGTGACTCTCGTTTGTTGGTTGAGGTACTCCTAGAGCATGCTTGTAGGCGTGTGACTCTTGAGATGGGATATGATCGAGCCCTGGATGGAGTCACGTGTCTGACTGTGCGCCTAAGAGAAGAGGAGAGAAGAAAAGATCGTGCTTGGAGGAGGTGCAATTACGAGTTAGACCGTCCATTTCTTCACATAGCTTCGGGTCGGAAATGATGTTTAAACATTCCATTTTTTCATTTACTGCATTTGAATAGTTCTCATTGGTCGAATTCCAGGACTATTGCTCACGCGGCCAGACCTTGTCATTTATTTATGACTCGTTAGCACATACCCAACTGGTAGACCCTCGAGTGCAAGATCATAACTTATAATCGCTAGGTTCGATGCTTGCTTAATCTTCAAGGATAAGTTTTTTTTCCCCATAGTTTTGGGGTAGTTTTATTTTTATTCAGGGAATTTATCTCAAAATTTCAAAGGACAATTTGCCCTGCACATAGTGCCGTTTGAAACTATGTCAGATGAAAATTTCGTCCACAATTCTTTCCATTTTATGTCAAGGACGTAGTATCACCGTCCAATCAAATTGTACAAAATTGCAACCCGTCGTGATCCACATCAACAGAGTTGCCATCGTCGATCAGAGAGTGATCGTCCATGGATGTCGGCCATCCATGGATCCCATCCACATCGATAGGATATTTACCTTGTCAGAAAACTACCTGAAAAGAAGTAACAATGGCTGTCTTATTAAATTTTGAGAGGGATCTGAGTTGTCGACAACGGCAACACGAGGCAAGGACAATGATGAAGATGGGAATTGACGGACGACCCATCTCCGCCTTAAGGACTGACGATGGGAATTGAGGACCAGCTAATTTTTGTCAAAGTATGATTAGAGTAATTTAAAATTTTCATAATTATGCAAGTTCAATAAGTTTGGTTTGGTATTATTTAGATACTGTTATTAGGTTGAGATAAAGACCAATTGATTTAAATCTCCTCTTGTTTATCATCTACAATATAGATTACGTATCTTGTACTCAACCAATCAATTAACAAAATCTTATTTTATGTTTCTATATGGTATCAGCGCCCCCCGTTTTGATAGCCGTTAATCGCTCCTACATTCTGGCGGACGGCCTCACGCTGTTCCCGGCCAATTGTTCTTTTCTTTTCCTGGTTAGGTTGCAATAATCCCTCTTCGACATGGGCGGAACTCTTGCATGACCGCACGACACCCCCCAACTTTTGGATTTTTTTTACACTAACATTAATTAATTATGGTTTCGTTTTGTTGTGTTTTTTACTCTTTATGCCACCGATCGTCATAATCTTCTTTTTTCTAATTCTTTTGCTCCATCTTCATTCTTCTAAATTCTACATTTCAAATCTCCAAATTACGAAAAAACATGAATCGATCAAGGTTAGGGTTTTTTTTCTTAAGTTTAAATTCTTATAGTATGTTAACTTATACGTGACTATTGTACTCGTACAATTACTAATCACATTAATAATACATTTTTAGACAACATATTCTTCATATAATGATCTGCCATAGCTCGGAATACCATATTCTTAATATGGCTATCGTCTTCATAAATTCCACCCTTATAAGTCATAAGATTAGGTGAAACACAATTAATAAATGTTCCAATATATTTGAGCTCAAATGCTTAATAATATTTTTTAGCTTGGAAATTCTCAAGTTTTGATACTGGTTAAAAGACTACATATATTTTTTCTTAAAATGCTCTTTATAAGCTTAAAAGGTTTCTAACTACTGAGGGTGCTTATGACTTTTAAAAAAGTGTGACTAAATTACAACCTTTTTGGCTAACTTTAAACATTTTGTTGCTAAAGAGGTTAAAAGTTTACTAATGCATCTTTTAGTGACAAAAGACTACGAATATAACTAAAATGAGTAAGGATCTGGCCCTAATGTATAAATTAATATCAAGGATAAAAAAGGCTAAATATTTTTTCATTAAAATTATCCTTTTTAAAAATTAAAGATTTACAAAAAATTAAGGTTATTTGTGACTTTTAAAAATGGGAGGCTAAACTATTATGTTTTTGGCTGTGCTAAAAACGTTAAAAGTTCACTAATGAATTTGTAAGCGGAAAAAATGTATAAATTTAACCAAAACGAGTGTGGATCTAGCTTCACAGTATAAAAATGATCATAAGGGGTTAAATGACTGAACAATTTTTTTTTCTCAAAAATACCCTTTTGAGATTTATAAACTTTCAAAAATAAAGTATGTTTTTCAGTTTTGTAAGGGTGAGGCGAAATTACATCATTTCTGGGTAAATTTTAATATTTAGTCGCAGTAGAGGTTAAAGTTCAGTAGTATATCTTTTAGTGATGAAAGAATTGAATTCATTCAAAACGGGAGTGGATCTAGCCCAATCGTATAATGTGATGCTAAGTCTCTATTCATCTTTAAAGAAAACCATACCAAAATCTAACCTTAAAACTTATCAACATAAAAATCAATAAAATGAACACCTTAATTTTCACTATTCTTTAGAGAACCGTTCCCAAATCCATGTATTGTCATGTTCTTTATTAACTGCAAATTTAAATGACCAAGTCAAAATATCAACAAGTTCGACTAGGTTTTTTTTTTCTTTCAAAATTTATGATGAATTTATTTGTTATTTTGTGTTTGGTAAAATAGTGGGTTGTTATAATTTTTTAACACTAAAAAACTAATGGCACAGGTAATTTTTTTCCTTTTTGTTTTGATGATACATGTATTATTCCAATGAATGATATTCTTAGTGAACTTGTGTTGAGTTTGTATTTATAATATAAATGTAATGCGTATGTATACAGGGTAAAAAAAATTATGTTTGTGAACATTATTGAAATTACTTTGTTCATTACAATTATCTCATATCAACTTCACACATTCATTAGTATACATTTGAAGAGGACACGCACACGCCCGCACGTATATATTGACTTTTTAGATGACTAGGTGTGGTATTATTATATTAAAAATCAAAGTCTTGTGAAAAATATATGCTAAATTACATGGACAACTAAATTAACAGTCTTATTATATACTAAGATGGAAAAGGTCATGCTAGTTAAATTAAAAAGAAACTTTAAAGTACACTACAAGAGAAATTTAGAGTACATTATTTTATAACTGAAAAGTAGAAAAAGTAAAGTAACATTAAGATTAAGCGTAATTTTAAACGAATTATATTAGAAGTTTAGAACTTAAGCTAGAAAAAAATTAAAGAAGTCTGTATTTTAATTTTTAAGTAAGAGGTAACTGTAAATTATTATAGATCTGGTCATATTTTAAAGAGAATAGACTACAGCGGCTATTTCGACTCTCAATAATTATTGGTATAGGAAATGACCTTCATTGTACATAAAGGAACAAGGTGCATAATGAATGATATTGAAAGTATTAAGTGATCATATTTTGAACTTTAGTATCGATACTTGCAGGAAAAATGGCTAAAACTCTAAAAGCGAATGATAAAAAACTTTATAAAGATCCTTGAAAGTTACAACTACTAGATTTGTTATCTAAGAAGTTGAGTTTTTATATGTGCCCTACTAGATCTCTCAAGTTCACTTGATTATTGGTTTTAAAGATGCAATATTTAAGCTTCTAACTCCTTTCGTATTATAAAGTACAAACTTTGTTATACATTTACTAATCATATTCATTTCCATTAGACACTGTCGTTTTCACAATTTTTTTTGGGTTAATTTTTGAACTTTCGTTTAGTTATAATTCAAAATTCTTCTCAGTTTCACTTCCTAAATATATATACACGCTATAAAAATATGTTATGAGAAATTGGACAACTCCAATATATGTGTTTAAGTTTGAGACTAATTACAATGTCAATATACCTTGGATAAAAAATATAATATGGAAGTCAGAATTCTCTTTAGCGGCAACTTGACGTGACAAAAGAAATAAATATGATAAATACTGACAAATATAGGTGATAATTGACATAAATAATTTGGGTTTGAAAGTAAGATAGCGCAGTGAACTTTCATACTTTGAGTCTTTGATTAGCCGTTAACAATTTATTTATTTATTATAGTTTGATTATAACAGTCATGTTAGATTAATTTCAATTGTGTTTTTCATAAAAGTTTATAACATTTTTTTTCGAATCATGATATAACGTAAAAAGTACGTGACACTTACCGGTTCTCAGAAAAGTATGAGCTACATTGAGAAACTTCCTATCAGAATCATATGTACGAACTCTACATTGAGAAACTTTTCTTGTCACGGTTTCTCTTTGGCCTGTTCTTGCAAATGGTCAAGTTTTCGCCACCGGTTCGCCTGTCCGGTGGTGAACCGGCCGAAGACGCGAACCAACGATCCACCTTCCGGCGAAACGACGACGCCTGAACCAACGATTCAACAATCTGAAATCACGAACCAAGGACGGCGATGACACCGGCGCCTCCAGGGGAGCATTCACTTTTCGGATCCACAATTCCTTCGGCCGGTGGTGGAAGCCCCTACACCCCCGGCGACGGCACATCCGGTCTCTCTCTCCTGCAAATCCCGGCTGGCGGTAGAAGCCCTTACACCTCCCGAGCTAGCCCAGTACATACGAACGAGTTGACGATGATGGTTCTTCGATGGCAATGTAGACCGATTTTTGGAGGAGAGAGATGGGCTGTAGATCGGCGTCAACAGAAGGCGAGGCCGGGTGCAATTTCAGGCCGATTTTTGTATCGTATTTTCATCCGTGTTCAGTTGAGTTAAGTATGTCAAGTAACTGTGGAGGATTCCTCCTGCCGAGGATGCTCATACCTTGTACCAAAAGAGACCAAAATGTGCGTTCTCTGAGCAGTGACATCCTTAACTAACAAATAATGGCACACTGGGCCTGCAAGAATAACAATAAGAGGAAGAACAGAAGGAAAGGAAGTTCCATAAGCCTAACAGAAGAAACAGAAGCACTGGAAGAGGCAACAAAATCACCATCTTGATTTCTTTATCAAATCCTAAGGAAAATCCCAATATCAAATCTTCAAGCTACTCATCAACAGCGAGGAACCTCAGTCACCTGTTCACCATTATTATAAGTATCAATGTGAAAGCCAGACTTTCGACGTACAATGATCTCTGCCCGACCGCAATTAATAGTTGGAAACGTGGGCAAACCACAGGTCATGGCTTCAACCACACCGTCAAGCCAGATGCCTCGTACGCAAAACGCAGGTAGGTGGGGCCGGGTACAATTTCAGGCCGTCGGATGAGAGAGAGAGTGAATGCGTCGCCGGAAGTTTCAGATCCGGATGTGCCGTCGCCGTGCCTTTGTCATAAACACCCCAAGACCACCTCTCAAAATCAGGTTTAAATGGAATAAAAGGCAAGGAATGGAAAGTAGCAGCAAGGAGCAACAACAACTAGGAATGGACAGCAGCAGCAGCTTGGACAAAACAGAGGAAGTTCAGAAGTGAAGAAATGGATGCAGCGCGTGGAGAGGAATAAGGGAGGAAAATAACAGAATTGTGGCGCGTGAGATATAGCTGACTCAGCACCATTATGGCGCGTGACCAGCACACAAGGCGCTAACAGACAAGTTGATTTTCTTCCATTAATGTTAATGACTCTGATTTGTTGGCCTTAATACCAGCAAATTTATGTCATAAAAATGGTGACGTGGCTTCATCCTAACCGTCCTCTTCCACCCAACTCGATCCGACGGCTGTTGCTGGGGCTACAGCACCCCTGCTGTAACCTAGCAACTGCAGGGGTTCTGGAATTCTGGATCCTCAGGTTTCACATATAAATTATTGGACCTATGAGTTCTGATAATTTCATACACATAGCCTAACAACCAGGAGTTCAGCATCTTTGTAGAACAAACAGTGATGAATTCCAAGCTCATAAGTTTATCTTGCTTTCTATCTTGTGCCATCTTCTGCATGCACTCTACTGAATCTGCTGCCAGCACCTCATTTGGTTCGACAAACGAGACAGACCGGCAAGCTTTGCTTGCCATAAAAAGTCTAGTTAAGGATCCTTTCCAGGCTCTGAACTTATGGAACAGTTCTCTTCATTTTTGCCGTTGGTACGGAGTTTCATGCGGCCGTCGCCATCAAAGAGTGACCAGCCTGAATATTTCCTCCCTCGGATTGGTAGGCTCTTTGTCTCCCTACATTGGGAACCTTACCTTCCTCAGGGAACTCAATCTTCAGAACAATGGCTTCCACGCCATAATCCCCCAAGAAATAGGAAGACTATTTCGGCTGCAATATCTTCGTTTGGCCAACAACTCATTCCAAGGTAAATTTCCTATCAACCTGGCACGTTGTTTTGACATTCGAGTCATTGCTTTGCGCGGAAACAATCTTGAAGCTGAACTTCCGACTGAGTTGAGCAGTTTGTCCAAGCTTTATGAACTAAGCCTTTCCAGAAATAATTTCACAGGAATGATTCCACCTTTATTTGCAAACCTTTCCTCTCTCGGTATACTTGATCTATCCAGAAACAATTTCCATGGAAGCATCCCTGTTGAGCTCGGGCAGCTCAGCAACTTGGTACTATTTGACTTGACTTCAAATAAGTTTTCTGGTGTGGTTCCTGCACAGCTCTTTAACATTTCAACGATTCAAGTTTTCTCCGTTGCAGATAACATGTTAACTGCATCTCTTCCACCTGACTTAGGCCATTCTCTTCCGAAACTGAAATTATTTTTAGCTGATTTTAATCAGTTTTCTGGATTGGTTCCTGCATCACTAGCCAATGCTTCAGGACTGGTGAAAATCAGAATTGGAGATAATGCATTTTCAGGGCGTATTCCACTGAATTTGGGGGGACTTCAAGAACTACAAGTGTTAGATCTAGGCAGTAACCTGTTTGGAACTGAGAAGGCCAATGATATCGGCTTTTTATCTTCCTTAACCAATTGTACCAATCTTAGAACACTGATTTTATCTCAAATTCAGATTGGAGGTGTCTTACCCGACTCCATTGCGAATCTCTCTACCAAACTTGCATCACTATCACTGGAGCAGAACTTCATATCTGGAAGTATACCAGTAGGGATTGAAAACCTTGTCACTTTAAGCTACCTTAAATTAGATAGTAACATGCTCTCAGGTAGTATTCCTGAATCTATTGGAAAGCTTACCAACTTGGAAGAACTTTACCTTCATTCAAATAACATTTCTGGAGAGATTCCATCATCTATTGGAAACATTACTGGATTAAGCCTTCTTAATATACGAGAAAATAAGTTAGGAGGAGGCATACCTGTATCTTTGGGTCATTGCACAAAGTTGCAAGGGCTAGATCTTTCACATAATCAACTTAATGGTGCTATACCTGAACAAGTTTTTAGTCGTCTTTCCTCGCTCTCGCTTCATCTCGACTTATCTTGGAACAATTTAAGTGGACGCTTGCGAGAATCAGGTTTTGACAGATTGTATTATCTCGGAAGATTGGATATATCAAACAACAAATTGTCTGGAGAACTCGTTTTTGGAGATTTAGATAATCTGGTAATTCTCAGTGTGCAAGGTAACCTTTTTGAAGGTAACATCCCACAAAGTTTGCTTTTTTTTAGAGGTATTGAAGCCATAGATCTTTCTCGCAACAATTTGTCAGGGCAGATTCCAAGAGATCTAGTGTGGCTGCCTTTAATTAGAAATCTCAACCTTTCGTTTAACATGCTTGAAGGTGAAGTGCCCAATGAAGGATTCTTTCAGAACACCAGCAGGTTTTCAATCTCAGGGAATAAGAACCTATGTGGAGGTGTGAAGTCACTGCGATTGCCTGCATGTCATTTCAAGAAAATCTCAACTTGGAAATCAGTAGGAATTCGTGTAACTGTCACCGGTCTTATTGTTTTACTGTTGTTAGCATGCGCTTGTGCTATATGGTATTGGAGAAGGAGTCAAAAGCTAAAGGCATCTTCAGATTCTCCATTCCATAAACAGCGTCCCTGGACAAGACGTTCCAAAGCAAAGCGCTCTCTAGAGTCTCCATTGGGAACTCAGTATCCAAAAGTCTCCTATGCAGAACTTCATCAAGCTACTGATGGGTTTAGTCTATCGAATTTAATTGGCAAAGGAAGACATAGTTTGGTTTACAAGGGAGCCCTTAATATAAGTGAACAAACAGTGGCTGTGAAGGTAGTCGACCTTTACAAGCGTGGAGCCAAGAAAAGTTTTACAGCCGAATGTGATGCATTAAGGAACATTCGCCACAGAAATCTAGTCAAGATTGTGACATCCTGCGTGGGTAAAGATTTCAAAGGAAGGGATTTCAAAGCCTTGGTGTATGAGTTCATGCCTAATGGGAGTCTGGAGAGCTGGTTACATCCAAGTTCAGAGGTGCTGGACTCAAAGAACTTGAGCCTAATCCATAGGCTAAACATCGCCATCGATGTGGCCTCAGCATTGCATTATCTTCACAACTGTTGTGAAATACCAATCATCCATCGCGATCTTAAGCCAAGCAACATTCTTCTTGACAATGACCTCTGTGCTCATGTTGGTGATTTTGGCTTGGCAAGGTTTCTTTTAGCCTCCGCAGAAAGATCAAAACGTGTGCGCTCGAATGGGATTGCAGGAACAATTGGATACATTGCTCTAGGTAATTACTCACCTATTTGTCTTATGATCTGCTATTTCAAGAAGCCTATACTTGATTTTTGAAATCTTACGTGAGCCAAGTCAAGGTTTTCATACATTTGAACTTTCTTTCAGAATAATGGAAACGGACCAACACTACGCGTTGATGAAAAGTCTATTTTGGAATAACTATCTTAAACTTTTGTGTATGGAGTGTTTGTGTGTGGCTTCAAATCTTGAACTATAGGACATAGTCTAGTAAATGTTATTTTCCTGATTGCAGAATATGGCATAGGTGGACCAGGGTCAACACTAGTTGATGTGTACAGCTATGGAATCCTTTTACTGGAGATGTTCACTGGGAAAAGGCCAACTGACGGCATGTTTCAGGACGATTTTAATCTTCATAACTATGTGAAGATGTCTCTACCAGAGCGAGTAATGTGGATTGTGGATCCACTAATAGTACCCCCAGGGCCAGGAGAAGGCGAGTCATCAAATATGACCGGTCAAAGAACCAGAGATAACAGAGGAACAGTTGAAGAGTGCTTGGCCTCAATACTTCAAATAGGAGTCATATGTTCTGCTCAATTACCAAGAGAAAGAATGGATGCCGCAGATGTTCTCACTAGGCTTAATGCTATTAGAAGCACAATTCTAGGTTTGGAAGATAGAATACGGTGAAGGAGTGACAAACTGGAATGGCATAAACATGCGAACAAGTAGCCATCTGTGCTACTGAGTGGTTGCTCATTTACTTCAGCATCTGCACTTAAGCCACACTCATCTGACATTCTGAACGATAGAGCACATATGGCCTTGTATGTTTTCTATACAACAAGAAATATGAACATGTGCAAGAAGGAGCATGCTTTCACTGATTTGACGATTATCCTAGGATGGTTAGGATGACCTTGTGAGAGGGAGGGTAGAGAAGACAAAAGACAACACATGTAGAGAACTAGGGAAGACTTAAATGTTACACCTTTACAGATAATGTGAATGTTAGATCTGCCACTTAAGATATAGTATAACGCGGTAAAATGCTAGGTCTTAGTGGCAATTCAGCAGAGTTTATAGAAGTTTTTCACTGAGATACCGTCAGAAGTGTCAGTCATAATATGCATTGATGAAGGTTGCAAGACATGGCTGTAGCAAAAATATATTCTTTGTGTATCAGGTGGGATTTAGGGACTACATTTGGTACCACTCGGCGTGAAACTCTCATGGTTACAAAGGGTTTAGCCCTCTGAGATCAATGCACTTCTCTGGGGAATTTAGGAGTACAGACACTAATGTGGTCTTTTGTTTCATTACTAGATAAGAAATGACTGATCTCCAAGAGCTATTATTGGCACAGCACTATTCGCAGATCAGCAGCATTTTCCAATATGAAGGCCATGCTGCCATGCATCACATATTCAGAAATGATAGGCAAAATGTAACAATTAGTAGTTAGAAAATGATCTATGGACGTCATTCTGAATGACAGGAAAGACACTTGAGATGCTTCTTCCGGATTAGTAGTTTTTGTACTCGAATCAATTTGATTATTATTTCCGGACTGAGGCACCAGAAATGCTGGATCACCTAATGGATGGGATTCCCACTGAACGAGAAAACTAAATAAATAACAGGGGTGAGACCTTTTGTTCGTTGCTATCTTTTTAGCTAAATGTCCTCTAGAGTTTTGTGACGATCGCCTTCCAGGAGGAGGGGAAGCGAACAAATTCTCTCTATTTCTCTCTTGTTCTTTCCTTTTGAAGCACCCGATTGGATCAGTTACGGCGGCCATAAGTGTCACAGCATCTAAATTCACTAACGAGACAGATCGACGTGCTTTGCTATCGTTGAAAGATCTACTTCAGGGAGTTCCTACTGGGAGTCTTAGCTCATGGAATGATTCTTCTCAGTTTTGCCACTAGCACGGCGTGAAATGTAGTCCACGACACCAAAGAGTAACGATGTTAGGCCTTTCAACACTGAATCTAGTGGGTAGATTGTCACCTCACTTTGGAAGCCTTACCTTCCTTAGGGCGGTCTATCTCGACAACAAGAAGTTAGACGGCACAATTCCTCGAGAAATAGGACGATTACTCTGCCTACAACATCTTTTTCTCAGCAACAACTCCATCCAAGGTGAGGTCCCAATGAGCTACTCTTTCTCCAACCTCTTTGAAATATCTCTTCCGCGAAACCATTTCACTGGTACAGTCCCACCTTCGTTTGGGATTCTATCCTCTCTTTGTACTCTTAAACCTTCACAACCTAGAGGGTAACATTCCTTTCAAACTTGGGCAGCTATCAAAGTTAAGTTTTCTACATTTGGGGTCTAACAATCTATCTGGCTTGTCACTTTACAATATCTCATAATGTACTACTTTGCTTTAACTCCCAATTAATTGCATGGAAACCTCCCACCAGATTTGGGCCTGAACCTTCCAAATTTAGAAGCATTTCTTATCAGAGGCCACAAATTCTCCGCCCTTTTCCAGTATCAATAACTACTGCTTCATGACTTGTACGTGTTTGATATATCTTACAACTATTGTACTGGTCCTGTACCACTAAATCTAGGCAGCCTTCATCGTCTAAATACACTAAACATTGGTCAAAATCAACTTGGAAATAATAAACCAAATGACTTGAACTTCCTCAGTTCGTTAGTCAACTGTACCAATCTAAGACACTTGCAGCTAAGCAATAGTAATTTCAGCGGTGTGTTGCCTACTTCGATAGGAAACCTCTCAAATGAGCTCGCTTTTTCTAGGGCGGATGGAGAATTACATTACTGGGAGCATACAACAAGAGATAGGGAATCTCGCAAGGTTGGAATATCTAGCATTGCATGAGAACATGCTTGGAGGCAGCATTCCTCAATCCATTGGCAAACTTTCTAATTTACTAGTACAATACCTCTACAGTGATAACATATCTGGCGAAATTCCATCGTCTATTTCCAACTTAAGCCGGTTGAGTATTCTTGCTTTGGCAGAAAATATGCTTGAGGGAAGTACACCTATTGAATTGGGTAATTGCACAAGTCTACAAGCATTGGATCTTCAAAACAATCGCTTAACTGGTGTGATACCTGATCAAAATTTTAAACTTGTCACCCTTAACATCGCTTTCTACTTAAACGAAAATCGCTTGAAAGGATCACTGCCCTCTCAAGGTGGTGCATTGCAAAATCTTGGGCGGTTGGTCATTTTCTGGAAACAAATTGACCAGGGGTGTGCCCAGTGCTAGAATTTTTATACATGCAGGATAACCTTTTCAAAGGGTACTTTCCATCATCTTTCGATCGAGCAATTAAAGGGTATAGGAGCGCTAGATGTCTCTCAAAATAATTTGTCAGGACAAATTCCGAGGTTTCTAGCTAAGCTTCCACTAGATCACCTTAACCTCTCACGTAATATGTTTAAGGGTGAAGTTCCAAATGAAGGAGTTTCAAGGACATAAGTGCATTTTCAATTGTAGAAATAAGAGGCTTTGTGGAGGAACTCAAGCATTGCAATTGCCTCCATGTCCCAAAAAGGCTCGAGAAGCTAGAAGGAGCAAGTTACCACTATAAGTAGTTCGACCTTTGATTGGCATTCTCCCTGTTGTTTCCATGTTTCCCTGTCTTTTGATAATTCTTTATCGACTCAGAAGATGCAAAAGAAGAGCCTCTTCATCCTCAGTGTTGCCCATTCCCTACCCGAAACTCACTGATTCAGAACTTCTTCAAGCTACCAATATTGGTTTTTCTGCAACTAATTTGATTGGTGAGGGAATGTATGGCTTAGCTTTTAAGGATTTCCCAAAAGTAAACAACAGATTGCTGTAAATGTACCTCAACTTCAAGAGCATTGGAGTACCTTCATCCTCATTGTGTAGGATTCATCGTTCACTGTGACCTTAAGCCAAGCAATGTCCTTCTTGACGATGACCTTCGTGCCCATGTAGTTGATTTTGGGATTGCAAGATTTCTTGTAGCTTCCGCTGGTGAATCAGACCACACGTGGTCTACTTCAACTGGAATTCGAGGAACAACTGGATATGTTGCCCCCGGTAACTGTTGTGCACTTGTGAGCTTGAAAATTAGGTCCCTTTAAAAGCGACATCGATTCTTTCTTTTGGTGCGTATGAAAGAGGCTGCTTTGTAAAAATCAACAATATCCAGTACAAACTTCCATACCCTTAATGATGTCTTGAAAAGAACAAGAAATAAAACACAACCAAAAGTGAAGGGACAGAAATGAGAGTACAAAGTTGTGTATGAATAATTGCAGACTTTTGAGATTAATTTTTCTTGAGGGGAAGAAGGGGTACTTAGAATATGCATTAGGGAGACTTGTCTCCTTATATATCACAAAAGGATATGTTGAGTTTAAAGCTTCTGATAGTATCTACAAGGTGAGCGAACTTCTGGTGATGTTGGAATGAGTTAGCTTTCCAATATTGAGCTCCATGTTCATTTGCCTTGGACACAACTTATCGATTGTCATACTTATTAGAGTCCAAACTTTTCGATTTTATGTAAAGTATGGATCTGGTTCACAGCATCATATCGAGTTTTTCAAATTTAAAAGACAAATATTTAGTTTTTAACTACGACTAATTCAGGAAAATAAGCTTGCCTAAAGTTTGTAGGTGTAGATACTATGTTGGCATCTGTCAGCTAGTTTAAGCACCTTGTAACATCCCTGTAATCATGGTGCAGAATATGGTATAGGACAGGAAGTATCAAACAGGGTGATGTTTATAGCTATAACATCCTCTTGTTGGAAATCTTCACGGGAATAGAGCCCACTAGAAGCATGTTCATGGACTTGGCCTCCACAACTATGTTAAGATGAATCCCCCGGATAGAGCAACAGAGATTGTTTGTTAGTGTTTTCCAAAATATAGTGTCAAGTTTGATTCATTTTCTTTGTCAAAATGATGAAAGGAAAGCATGTGAAGAGGCAAACATGGAGGAATCCCACGTAGAAGGGAATTGGAAAAGTAAGTGGGTATATAATAAAGAACTCCACTTAATTTAATACTTATGTGGTATGCTAAGGTGTATGCATTTGTACCGAGTATGGTGCAAACGATCGCACGTGCGCGGTGAGGCGCAATGTGGCGCTTTGATGGCGCACTTCGCACGTTCGCATTGTCACGAGACGCGATTGGACGAAAACTAGGCCGTCGGTGCAACGGATCGGGTCGGATCCGACCATTAGCAGCTAGGTGGTTACACTTGCACCGGTTTGGGTTATGCGCGAACGGTTGCACCTGTTGGGCAGCTGGGTGGTTCCAGTTCGGGCCAGACCCAACTGTTGGGAGCTGGTTAGTTACCAGCCTAGATCTGGACCGTTAATCTTAACGGTTTCTGATCCAACGGTCCAGATTGCTTGGGTGCATGATGAAAGGGTGTGACCATTGATTAACAACCACTAGTGTGCTTTATAAATAGAGCACAATGGTCAGATTTTCGGACCTAGTAATTAGTCTCTACTCTCTTCATTTTATTTTCTTTCTGCAGATCTTTTACAACATAAATTTCTGCAAAATTTCTTACTTGTAAAGCCATTATCCAGAATTCCATACACATATCTGTGGGGTAAATATCGTGTGTGCAAATGTTATTCACTAAGTGTGCTTCGTTGTATCTTGGAAGATATTTGTCTGCAACCCGCTGCACACCATTTTAGATGGGGGCAAATATAAACTTAAGGAAAGCGTTTTATAACGTACTTCGAAGCCAGTTTTTCTTTCAGTCACAAAGTCATACCATATTTCCACCAACATTGTTGATCCGCGAATCAAATGGGAAGGTAATGAGACAAGGCAAGGTGAAGCTGACACCACAAAAACAGAGTTGTGCTTGGCTTCAATACTTCGAACAGGAGTTTTATGCTCAGCTGAATTGCCAAGTAAAAGAATGGACATTAGGAATGTTGTAATCTAACTGCAAAGAATAGAAAGGTACTTTTAAAGGGGCTTAGTGCTATCATATGACATCCAGATTCTGAACGACTCTTAGATAGACCGGCTATGCACGTCTAATTCAATTTGTGCAGGACTTTTAAGCATGGTTTCATCTCCTTGCAAGCCTACAAATGAAATTAAGAACATACGTGAGCATAGTGCCCCATATACTTTAAGGAGGATATATCTTGCATTTTATGCAGGTGAGCATTCCATTTCCATCAAGAAGAAAGGCTACCCTTTATAGTACGTTTTCTGGATTTTGTGGTTCGGGATTAATCTCTATCAAGTGTTTTTCTTTATCTTTCTTCTTCTTAGAAAGAATTTCCAGAAACAATTTTCTGTCTGCTGAAAGGACTTTGAAAGTCTGTTCAAAAGCAGCACATACGGAAAAACAGAAAAATTGCCACAAAGCTGAAGTCAAATCGAAAGAAGTATGTCTTTTGCAGTTGTGCTTGTAGATGACTCCCGAGAGGCGAAAGGGTAAGGTCCATGCATACAAGGACGCGTAATTGTTTCCATGTGGCTATCGTCCGGGAACATCGAGTAATTTCTCCTGATATAGAAGTAAGTTTCTTGTTGTGCTTGTGTAAATGAAAGGGAAATCGAAAGGGAGACTAAAGAGTAATAGAAAGGAATTTCTAATGAGGGATATCTTGAGGAGAAGGGGTCCAATAGCGCATACACCAATATTCCTCATTAAAGGAAGTCTTGATCTTACACTTGGTTATTTATCTTTTGTTCTAAATAAATGCATAAATTAAACTGAAGTATAGAAAAGAAGGCAGGCGGATGTCATTTTGCAAGAATTAATGTACTCTAGAATGACTTCACCTAAAAGACTCGGACAACATGATGACTTCACCTAGAAAGTTACTGCTTAGTTTATGTATGAAAGCCATTTGCAAATGTAAATGGATATATGACTTTAGTTTGATGTATTCTTCAAGATATTCAGAAGGATCTAGTCAAGAAATATTATATTCTCTTTCAAGCTGTCCTTCTAGCAGTGACTCTTCCTGTTCAGACATGTCCAGTGTTCTACAAACTGCAAAAACTAGGGGCAGGGTAATCTCGAACTAAGGAAAATTGCTCTGACGTTGTTGTTGGCCTTTTACCTTTTTCTGCTGATACAAGAAGCAAGAAGGCTTGCGTGCATGATGTCTCTGTTGGTGGAAAAATTTGGTATGGCTATGTAACCGAAAGAAGGATCGGGTTCAAGGCACGTTGTAAAACGCTCTCTTTAAGTTTATATTTGTCCTCACCAAAGAAAACGATGTGTAACGGGTTGCCGGCAAATATCATCAAAGATACAACGAAGCGCTTTAGTGAATAGCGTTTGCAGACACGATATTCACCCCACAGATATGTGTATGGAATTCTGGATAATGGGTTTTACAAATAAGAAATTCTGCAGAAATTTCTTTTTGTAAAAGAGCTGCAGGAAAAAAAAATGAAGAGAGTAAAGGCTAAATATAAGATCCGAAAATTTGACCATTGTGCTCTATTTATAAACCACTAGTGGTTGCTAATCAAGGGTCACACCTTTTCATCATCACCGAAGCAATCTGGACCGTTGGATCAGAAACCGTTAAGATTAACGGTACAGATCCGAACTGATAACTAACCAGCTCCCAACAGTTGGGTCTGTCCAACTTGGAACCACCCAGCTGCCCAACATGTGCAACTGTTCGGGTATAACCCGAGTGTAACCACCCAGTTGCCAACGGTCGGATCCGACCCGATCCGTTGAACCGGCGGCCTAATTTTCATCACGAAAACTTAAAGGCGTTTAATCGCACGTGCAAGTGCAAAGTGCGCCATCAAAGCGCCACATTGCGCCTCACAGCTCACTGCCACGCTCGCGCGCGCGCGCGATTGTTCTTTATTATATACCCACTTACCTTTTCAATTCCCTTCTACGTGATATTTCTTTCTTTTTACCTCTTCACATTCCTTTCATCATTTTAATAACAAAGAAAATGAACCAAACTTGACACTATATTTTGGAAAATACTAACGGTCTCCTTGTTTCTAAACCAGCACAAAGGATTTGGACACTCATGCATTTTTAAGGGAAGTTGAGGGGTGGCTTAAAAGGGGATTAGTGTGACCAAAAAAAAAAAAAGGGGATAAGTGTTTCTGTCAAAAGGCAAAGATTTCCACCTCAGTACGAAATTATGCAGCAATGGGACTACCCATTCATCACTTATCGGCTGAATGTAGCTTCGTTCCAAACCCAAGGGCGAGAGAGGCTGAAGACCAACCCAGAGAAAGAGTCCACAAAAGGTTATGCAATTCAGAAACCGGATTAAGAACATCTGCGCGTGCCAACCATAGCGAATCCCTAGGATCATATTTTTCAGAATGAGCCTTTTTTGCAATATCATCCTTCTTTAGCAATAATGTGAAGTGGATTTATGTCAGGCCGGGTACTTGAAATCCATCTACTACCGCGCTCTTCACTTGCATGGCCTGCCCCTCTTCGGTGGCACACAAACAGCAATTGTTTATGTTCAGTTAATAATCATTCACGTCACTATCTTTTGCAGTTGAAACTTTCTTTAGCAGCTACATCCCCCTTGTGCAGAGCCTGCAGGCCATAGATATTATTTTTCATGATTTAAAGTAACAAGATATGTTTATGTCAGCAAGATTTTCATCTTCAGACAACTAATTATGGATGGAATTCAAAGAACAAGAGAAGATATATAGGTTGAACGCTAGCTCCAGAAACAGGGGAAGGAAACAAATTCCACCGCATTTACCTCATGCCTTGAGTTGATTCGTACGTAACACAGAGTTGCAGACAAAGGGTCACACTCATCACAAGTGCTGTTGATGTGCTTATTTATAGACTGTGGACATGCTTTGGTTGTCAATTAGAGTTAGCTTCAGCTCCCTTCAGATTATGATCCCAAATGGCACGCACAAACAAAGGTGATAAATATCTTTTCCTCTGTTGCTTTCTCTTTTCCTCACACTTGCTTGGATCTGTCACAGCGGCCACAGGAGATGCTAATTTCATCAAATTCACAAATGAGACAGATCGACGTGCTTTGCTTGCGCTGAAGGATCTGATTCCTGGAGATACCCTTAGCTCATGGAATGATTCCATTCTTTTTTGCCATTGGCAAGGTGTCAAGTGTAGTCTGCGACACCAAAGAGTAACCATGCTAGACTTGTCAAAACTTAATCTAGTTGGTATATTGTCACCTCACTTTGGAAATCTTACCTTCCTTAGGGCGATCTATCTCGACAATAACAAGTTCCATGGCATGGTCCCTCCACAAATTGGTCGGTTATTTCGCCTACAACATCTCTCCCTTAGCGGAAACTCTTTCCAAGGTGAGGTTCCTAATGAATTAGGCTCTCTGTCTAGCCTCTTAGAATTAGATCTTTCTGGAAATTATTTCACTGGAAGTATCCCACCTTCACTGGGAAATCTATCCTCTCTTCGTATGCTTCATCTACACGGTAACAATTTAGTGGGATATATTCCTTTCGAATTAGGGCAGCTTTCAAACTTAGGGTCTCTTAATTTGGGGGTTAACAATCTTTCTGGTATGATTCCCTCGTCTCTTTACAATGTCTCGTCCATTTTTTACATTTCTTTAGCTGTCAACAAATTACATGGAAATCTTCCACCAAATTTGGGCTTGATCCTTCCAAGCTTAGAAACATTTCTTGTCGGAGGCGGCAACAAACTCTCTGGACCTTTTCCAGTATCAATAACTAATGCTTCACGACTTGTACGCTTTGATATCACGTCCAACAGTCTTACTGATATCGCGTACAACAGTACAATAACTAAACCTTGGAATCCTTGGTCATCTAGATACCCTAAACATTGGTCAAAACCAACTTGGGAATACTAAACCAAATGACTTGAGCTTCCTAAATTCCTTGGTCAATTGCACAGGCTTGCGGGTATTGCACGTATCAAAAAATAGCTTTGGAGGTGTGTTGCCTGATTCCGTTGCAAACCTCTCCAAAAGACTCACCCTTTTTAGGGCGGATGATAATTACATAACAGGGAGCATACCGCAAGAGATAGGCAACCTTGCCAGGTTGGAATATCTTGCATTACATGACAACATGCTTGGAAGTAGCATTCCACAATCCATTGGGAAACTTTCCAACTTGTAAGGATTGTACCTTTACACAAATAGCATTTCTGGTGAAATTCCGTCGTCTATTTCTAACATCACTCAGCTGAGTATTCTTGCTTTAGCTGAAAATATGCTGGAGGGAAGTATACCTATTGCATTGGTTAATTGCACAAAGCTACAAGGACTGGATCTTCAACTCAATCACTTGACTGGTGTGATACCTGAGCAGATTTTCAAACTTCCATCCCTCAATATCGCTATCTTCTTGAACGGGAATCACTTGAGTGGACAACTATCATCGCAAGTCGGTAACTTGAAAAATCTTGGGAAGTTGAACGTTAGTGAGAACAAATTAAGCGGAGAAATCCCAGCTGCTCTTGGTGATTGCCCAGTACTGGAATTCTTGTTTATGCAAAATAATCTTTTTGAAGGCACCATTCCGTCGTCTTTACAACGGCTAAAGGGTATACAAGTTATGGATCTTTCTCAAAATAACTTGTCAGTACCTATACCGAAGTTTCTGTTAGTGTTTTCCAAAATATAGTGTCAAGTTTGGTTCATTTTCTTTGTCAAAATGATGAAAGGAATGTGAAGAGGTAAGAATGAATGAATCCCACATAGAAGGGAATTGAAAAGGTAAGTGGGTATATAATGCTTTATTACTTATGTAGTATGCTAAGGTGTGTGCAACTAGGAACAATCGCACGCGCGTGAGCGCGAGCGTGGCAGTGGACTGTGAGGCGCAATGTGGCGCTTTGATGGCACACTTTGCACTCCATACACATATCTGTGGGGTGAATATCGTGTGTGCAAACGCTATTCACTAAAGCGCTTCGTTGTATCTTGGAGGATATTTGGTAACCGTTTTCGGCAAATATAAACTTAAGCGTTTTACAATCGAAGCCGATCATTCTTTCAGTCGCAAAGCCATCATACCGTATACCCCAACAGTTTCTAGGCACACTCCCTTTAGTTCAATTTCTCAACCTCTCACATAATAGATTCGAGGGTGAAGTTCCAACTGAGGGAGTGGTGTTCAGTAATATTAGTGCATTTTCCATTGTAGGGAACACAAAGCTTTGTGGAGGTATTCAAGCATTAAAGTTGGCAGCATGCCCCAAAGAAGCACCAGGCACCAGAAGAAGTAATTTCCCTCTAAAAATGGTACCTCTTATTATTCTCCCAGTTGTTTTACTGTTGGCATGCCTTTCGATAACTCTTTATCGACTCAGGAGATCCAAACAGCAAACCTCTTCCCCTCTGGTATTGCCGGTCCACTATCCTAAATTCACTTACTCGGATCTTTTTCAAGCTACCGATGGTTTTTTTTTTTTTTTTTTGATTGGTGATGGAAGATATGGTTCAGTTTATAAGGGAGTCCTCGCCTCTAGTGGACAAACGATTGCTGTCAAAGTCCTAAAGCTTCAAGAACATGGGGCCAACAAGAGTTTCATGACAGAATGTGATGCATTGAGGGAGCTGCGCCACAGGAATCTTGTGAAGATCATCACATCTTGCTCAAGCATAGATTTACAAAGAAACGACTTCAAAGCTTTGGTCTTCGACTTTATGCCCAACGGGAGTCTAGATAGCTGGTTACACACAACCCGAGTTGAAGAGCAAGACTCGAGAAACTTGAACTTGGTCCAAAGACTCAACATCGCCATTGATGTGGCCACTGCACTAGAGTACCTTCATTATCACTGTGAAATACCTGTCATTCATTGCGATCTTAAACCAAGCAATATTCTACTTGACGGTCAGTTTTGTGCCCATGTTGGTGATTTTGGCATTGCAAGATTCCTTCTAGCCTCCCCAGGTAGTTTGAGTCGCACACAATCGAGTTCAATTGGGATTCGAGGAACAGTTGGATATGTCCCCCCAGGTATTTGTTATGCATGTAAGCTTTATTTAAGACTTCTTCCATCCCTTTGGAAGAGACAACTTTTCCAAATTAGCAAGTCAGTGAAGGATAGCTGCTTGACAAAATTAATTACAAAATTGCAGGTTAAACTTCACATAAGTAAAATGTGTCACCTATGAGGGAGACTTGACATGTTTTTGTATCTCCTTGAACTCACGGCATAAGTTCCAATTATTGATCATCCTACTAGATGCAATTATAAAGAAAGTACACCGTGGGTTTACTTAGAGGAAACCTTTTCAACATTTCTGCACCCGTTGTGGTTGAAGACGCATTGGCAACAAAAGTATATCTTCTTAACTACAAAAGGGTCGCTAAAATATGGTTTTGCTGAAGTTTTTTGGTCTAATTGTCTCTTAGAAGTTTATTAGCTTGTTTGAGCACCTTACCAACATGATTGTTTTCATACTGTAGAGTATGGCATGGGTGAGGGAGTATCGACACAAGGTGATATTTATAGCTACGGAATCCTCTTGCTGGAAACCTTCACTGGAAAAGATCCCACTGGAAGCATGTTTGTAGATAATTTTAGCCTCCGCAACTATGTTGAGACGGCTCTCCCAGACCGAGTGATGGAGATTGTTGACCCTCGTATGAGGTGGAAACGGAAAGAGAACTCAAGACAGACTGAGGAAGATGAAGTGGACATCACAAAAGCAGAGCTGTGCTTGGCTTCAATACTTAAAATCGGAGTTCTATGCTGTGCTGAATTGCCGAGGGAGAGAATGGATGTAAGGGATGCAGCAGTCGAACTCCAAAGAATCAGAAAGGTACTCCTTGGGGTTGGGAGGGAGCAAGTCGTAACTTTTCATTGAACACGCATCTGTAGCTTAGTCTATTTTACAAGGTGGAGATTTGGAATGCCTAAGATTCTTCCATATGTTCATCTGCTCTTGTGCATCAGTGTACTCTGGTTTCAGTTCCTTGCAAGCTACTAAATTTTGGCAAGCATTATTCAGCAGTGACAAAATGTTACTTTCAGTGACAAAAATTGATCACGTCGAGCACCAACAAAAATCTGTCGCGGATTCCTCGAGCCTGGAGAGTCAGTTTCACTTGCCCTCCTTCAAGATAGGATTCCTAGTCTTTCACAACCATTGCCTATAGCACGGCAACTCCCAGACAAATTTTTACGTTTTTTTTTTGTACTTACTGGAAATTATGCCTTCAGACCACCACCACCAAAGATCACCATGTCTTTGCAGAACTTCAAACTCACTGCTTCGTTGGGGACATCAGGCATGTCAACCCTCATGAAGAGATTATCTTGGTCAATTATCTTCACCTCGTAGGTTCCAATTGTTCCTCCAAGTTGATAAGGATAGTACCCACAGTATTTTTCTGTACCAACAAGTATTAGTAGCCGAAACACAAAGGAAGCTTTATTAAGGTAAAACCAAACGAAGTTGGAATAAAATCAGCAAGACCTGGAGGATCAATAAGCGTGAAAGTGCGATTGATCATGAGATAATCACCACTAATCAGAACTTCAGATTGGTAGTGGTCAGAATTATCGGTAGGTGAAGAGGGAATGCGTTTATTGACGGGGGTTATAGACTCTGGCTGGATGGCACAACCAAACAAGACCTGCAGATCATGTAAATATTGCTTTCTTATTACTTAACCAACTCCAGAGAAAATAAACTTGGAATTTACAAGTCCATTCCAGCAGCCACGAGGTAGTTTCTGTTGAAAATTGAATGCTATTCATCATCATATATGGTACTAAACTCATATTTGAAAGTTGGAGTTCTAACAAACAAGGGCATAAGCCAGGTTTCGTCGATATAACCCAGAAAAGGCAAGTCATCTTACATGGCTGTTGGGGTGTGGGTATGGGTGTGTTTTGGGGGGGTGTTCCCCTGAGGATGTATATTAAGCGCCTCAACACGAAACTGATATTGTCAAAAAATGCAGCATCATCGAATCATACATTAAATCTAAGATTATTAGTCTCATTCAAAGAATTAGAGACTTGTAACTATATTCTCCCTCTTTTGCTACTCTTATTTTCTTGGTTTTAGCTCAGCTAGCCAGCGCCTTACTGACTTGAATATGCTGTAAGCAACAGTATACCTGCTCTGTTGGGAAAGAACACACCAGTCTTAGTACCTCATTATCCCAACACTCTCTTCTTCCCCTTACTTTGTACGATTTAAATAGCATAGTCAACAATAGAGCAACCCTAATGACCAATAAGTAACCATATCGCGATTAATACACTAAACATCAATGCAAGATACATTATAATGTGAAAAACCCTTCGACAGCTAGCAATGAGATTACTCTGTGTTGCCTTTGCTTTCCCTTTTCTTCCATGACTAGAGGCTTACAATCATCAAAAGAACAATCTGGACGCAAACAATTTTGACAATGACATGACCTACCTATAGGTGGATCTCTATTGGCATTACCAACTTAAAAGTGCACGATGGATGCTCCAATCAATCATCATTATTCTCAAACAACTTCCAAACACTTTAATGCATCTTTTATGGGTAATTAAAACCCGTTTTAAGAAAAACCCAGAACATAAAAGTAAAATATTAAACTGAACGAGAAAAGAAAAAGAATCACAAAACCCCGAAATAAAGAATATAGTCGATCATACTAAAATTATGAGAAAAAGCCACACATACGTACCATTCTAAGCACCCCATTTTGTAGAAAAGTCTTAACCTCGGTAACCTCCCCTGAATCAGAGCTCAGATCAAAGCTACCTCCATAAACCCTGTTACTCAGCTCATGTTCAGATTGTTTCTTAGCTTTCCCTTGGAAGATTATGAGCAAGGCTACATTGACATTTTCTTGCAGATTCATTGACATTTTCTTTGCTAAACTCACACATTTGTTGCTTAACTCGCATTCTTCAGCGACTGAAGTGTTTAAAAGTGTCACTAAAGTCGGTTTTCACCACGGAGGCGTGAAATTTGGCCAAAATGGTGTAGATTATGAGCAAAAGTTTGATGGTTTACCTTCATTTCTACCGGGGATTGCGGGGGCAGTCGAAATGGGTGTCTGGCAAGCCATTGGTGGTAAAATTCAGAAAAGAAAGAGTGGCGAAGCCAATCTAAAGATGGGTTTAAGGAGGGTTTTGATGGAGGGACAAGGGGAGTGTTTTTCTTCCTGAAACTGTGAAAGTTGATGGTGAAAGAGGGAGAGTATGTGATAATGGAAGGTGCGGTAAATGGACAAGAATTAAGAAGGGTTTCATTGTCCATACGTACGGCAAAGATTTGCCAGAATTTCTCTCAGGCCACGCGTATGGCTAATATTTCCTGTGTGTTTGCTTTTCCAGCTGTTCTCTGTGATGGTAAAACGTAAGCATTTTGTTGTTTCCAATTTTGATTTAGTTCTTCAATCAAACCGGTGTTTTTTTGGGCTTTTTTATTTTTTTTAAAGACCACTCAGTATTCGGACACTATATTGAGAGCCGACTAATCCGGGTTCGAGCCGGGCAGGATCATATGGGCGGCAAAACTCTCCCTACCAAGTTTTGGCTTTGAAAGAAAGCAAAAACCAAGATATTTGGAGCATTTATTCCTAAAGTCTGATCCGCATATAGCATTATACTATAAAGTACATTTTATCTAGCTAATCTGTTACTGTTCATCCCAATTCGCAGATGGCTGAGATTACTCTTTGATACGTACATGTTTTTACGTGGAGAGGTGGACCTCACCACAAAAAAAATCTTGAAGTCTTGCAGTGTATAAAATCATTGAGACGATGTCAACGATCGGATCGTCAACGATCGGAAGGTTTAATAGCTTGACGATAAATGCACAATCTAATCGTTTGTCCTTGTTGCACAACCTAACGGTCTAATCTTTTATAGTTGAAGCTGGATTGACCTATCAGAACACTTTTGTCCTAATGTTCTGTGCCATAATCGGTCTCTAATATGATTTTAGTCTTTGGGAGATTGGAGCTGTGTGAGGCTTTCCTTTTTGATAGAGATTAGTCCTCAAACCAGAACTTCTAAGTTATGTTGAAACTCAGATCTGATCGTAGTAGCCATGACCGCGAAAAAATCAGCACATCAAAGCAAGAATTAGGACAGTAAACTTGACATCCTTGAATGAATCAATGGAGAACAGTGGCGGACCACAACAGAGAACAGTGGCGGACCACAAGCATGACCCGGGGGGTGGGGGCGAAGAGGACCGCGATCACCCCAAAGTTAGACAATAGGTAATCGTATTTAAAATTTACAATATAATTAATTAATATTAATGTATTAGCGTTTCTTTTTGTTGTGTTTTTTACTTTTTGTACCACTAGCCGTCATAGTCTTTCTCTCTCTCTCTCTCTCTCTCTCTCTTGCTCCATCTACATTCTTCTAAATTTAAATTCCAAATCTCTAGAGCACAAAGAAACAATAGTAGATCAAGGTTAATGCTTTTTTTTAGCTTAATTTTTATAGCATATTAATTTATACATGCACTAATAATCTAATAATCACATTAGTAAAACACTTCCGATTCTTTTATGTTACTTAGCCGTCAATTCTTTCATGACTTTTTTGTCTCTCGATTATACTTCCTGGGTTCACCACTATAGAAAACCTCAATCCAAAAGAAATGTTTCATCCTACAAGAGTAACACGTTTAAAGTTTACCAAAGATGATTATTCCCTGGTATCATCCTACACCATCGTACAGATGACTTTCAAGCATTCATGGAATCAACAATGGCAGTATGATCCAATGTGAAGTAGTAAGAACAATTAATTAAAGAAAGAAGAAGAAAGCAAAAAAACGCACGACCATAATAGCATGGTCCTGAGACCTATACCATTTACAGCCTGCAAAACGAGTTCTAACAGCATAGAATCCCTATTTCTTTGGTACCATAACAGCATAAATTGTCAACAAACAGAATGTCTTGATCGGTTTGTATTGCAGAGGACCTCAGCCAGGAATAACCTCAACTCAACTCATCACTCATCTTTGGTCCACTTTTCCTTGAAGATAATAAAAGGGGACTTGTTCTCTTTAAAGATCAGCATTCTCAGCACTACAGCTCTCAGTTCGACTTCCACGTCGATGATGTTACAGCAACCGCAATTCAAACTGAAAGGTAACCAAAGTGACTATGCCGCATGCTCTCATCATGCTCAGATTCCTTTGGAGCTTCTCCCAGAAATGCAGAGTTATCAATTACCTTGTAGCCCACTTGGTCATAGGTGACACCGGCATATCCACTCTCATGTACAGCATTTCCTCCTCCAGTGGTTGCACCTCAGAAGCTCCAAGAGGTTCATCAATTTGGAATGGACATTTCCCACAATATATGTCTGCAGCCAGTCACAACTGCTGATAAAACAGAAAACATCAAGAAAAAGAAACAAGAACAACATTATCCAGGACAAAATTATATAAAAAAAAACCAATATCAGACCTGGAGGGTCGAGCATTCGGAACCACTGGCGAAAAGAGGTGACAATGTCAAGATAAGAGCGCATGAGAATCAAGATAAGAGCACTTGACCATTAATAGCGCTAACCCGCGAACTAAGTCCCATATCAGTATTGTGTGTGTGACAACTGAAGTTTGGCCAAGAGACTTAATTTAAGGCGTAGTCTATTATGGCTCCCTCAAATAGGAAATTGTCAACACTAAGGGTTCGTTTGATAAAAAAAAAATTTGGTTTTCAGTTTTTAAAGAGCAGCTTAATTTTTTTTTTTAATAAAAACAAGTGGGTGTTTGATAACCCCTTTTTTTTTTGGTGTTTGGTAACCCTTTTTATTTTGACTTTTTTTTTTTTGGTGGTTTGCGGTGGCGGTGGTGGGGTGTAGCGGTGGTGGTGGTCGGCGGCCGGAGGTGGTTGCCGGTGGTCGCCCGCAGTGGTGGCCGGTGGCCGGAGGTGGCTGCCGGTGCTTGCCGGCGGTGGTCACCGGCGGCCAGAGGTGTTCGCCGGCGGCTGGAGGTGGTCGCCGGCGGCCGGAGGTGGCTGCCGGCAGTCTCCGGCGGTGGTCGCCGGCGGCCGGCGATGGTCGCCTGAGGTGGCTGCCGGCGGTGGGAGGGTGGTGGTGGTGGTCTAAGAAAAAAAAATGAAAAATGAAAAAAAAAACCAGTTTCTGGAGTTTTTTTTTACTCTTCAGTTTAAAAACTGAAAAAAAAAATGGTTACCAAACGCTCCTTTTTTTTTCAGTTTTTAAAAACTGAAAAAAAAAAAGAGGAAATTTTTTTTGTCAAACTAGGCCTAAGTGTTGGTTCAAGCCCGAAAGGCACCAACACCTATTACACAGTAGAAGTTGCCCATCTTATTTATGTGTTTTGTTTTTATTACTTTATAAGTTTATAATATCCAAGAACCGTGGCTTTATTTCTTGAAAGGAAAAATAGTAATAATAATAAATAAAAAATTGGTTTATGAAATTTATCATGAATCAGAGCTCAGATCAAAGTTACCCTCATAAACCCTGTTACTCAGCTCATGTTCAGATTGTTTCTTAGCTTTCCCTTTAAAGAACAACTCCTTGCCTTCCATCCAACCTTTTTTTCCACCCCTGGCATGTCAATCCTCACATACAAACCCTTGTTAGTAAAAGGTAAACAAAATTAGGCTTTGAACGTGAATAATCACTATCCTTAAGGAAATATGCCCCCGCTATAATTGCTGCTGGGTTAATGGCAGATTCCTTCAAGATTACAAAGCCAAAATGAAATTCTGATCAGCTATTCAGAATTTTTCCAAGAACATGTTTTTTTGAATAATGAGTTTCTGATCTTGCAAATGAAGGATATACAGATATTAAATAATATCTCAATGGACACAACCCTTGCATCAAGGAACACAACTGTTTGGGCACTAACTGCAATTAACTGCTAAATAAAATGAAATTAATTAAAATACGTTAATTGATTTCAACCAAGATCCAAGTGTCCATCTTTTGACCATTAAATATTGTTATATTTCATACCTAAATCAAGGTTAAACCAAGAAAATTTTCAAATTTTCCTCCAACTCTTCCCACCATCCAAAGTTAATTGATTGGGTGGGTGAAGCTTTATAAAGGTTTTGTATCTTTCTTCCTTTTTTAATGTGGGACAACACACTCACACTCAAGCTTATCACTAACTATTACAACAATCCTCAGGCACCGCATTCACCTCGAAGCCTCTCCTCGATCCCACGTACCGGAACACATTCTCCCCCACATGAACTCCTAAAAAAAAAATTCAAAGAAGCAAGGGAAAAGAAAAAACCCATAAAAGCTTAATACAAGAAATACACTATGGACATAAAAAAATCATTTGACAAAATTAATTCCTACCTTATTGGCCACGATTTCTTGGAGATTCAGCGTATTCTTAGCTATTAATAAATGCATCGAATCATTTCTTTAATTATAAATAGGGAAAAAGGAACAAGGCGATGGCTGCAAGTGTGCAACCACTGGCTTCTAGACTAAAGCCCCACAAGTTAACCCCACAAGTCTATGGTGAAGCATAGTGCAAAGAAGAAGTCAATGTCAATGGCCGCCTTAACAGACAATGTGCTGTTAGCTTGACTAGACTTTGATGAGTCCTCTATGATTGAAAGCTGGGGACGGGAGGTTGATAAATCAAACAACATGTTGTTTTCATTAGCAAATACAGATCGAGAGCCCAAAAGAAGAGCAAAAAACAGGTAATGGCAACCGTAGGAAATACCCAAAGAGTTCACTGTTCTGCTTGACTTTGTTGATCCGGGAATGGAAAAACGAGAAAAGAACAATTGGGACTTCCCTGGTTGCGTTTGCGTTGCTTAACAACCCGACCGAATGTGCTACCAAGAGCTGGATACAATACTTGCTGACGCCACGATGAAACTTCGAAAAGAGACTCATCCAAGGGAAGGACTCCTGGTAATTTGTGTAGTTTCAGGAATATACAAGGAATAGCTCCTTCGCAGGATACCATAAGTTGTGTGACAGCAAGCACTTCGTCTTTCGCTAGCATCTAGTCCCGCTACTCCTATAAACGACTTGATTTTTAAATGTGGTTGAGTGAGTGGTAACACTTCATCTTAAATTAGCATCTTTTAGATGACACAAGATCACATCTTGACTCTGTAAAATATCATTAACAGGACAGACAAGCAAATATTTGTGATTATCTTGAGTTCATAACAACTTGGTTTACACGTTAACAGAAATGACTATAATCATGTAAATATAATTCCATAAGTCAACAAAGGTTCAGCCAAGAGGTCATGTTTCTGCTATGTGGAAGAAAGAATTGGTAAGCATGGATAACGGGATGGCAATGGGACGGGTCGGATGCGGATCTTATAAAATCCGTACCCGCCCCGGTTGTCCTTCTGCACCACTCCGCCCCGCCCCGCCCCGCCCCGCTAGCGGATCAACAGACGGGAATACCATCCCCGCCCCGGCAAACTTTCATAAAGCCCGAACCCGCCCCGACCCGCCCCTACTTCTCAAATCTGTAATTGCAACAACTACTAAAATGGAGTATGACAAAAATTAAGTAAATGTCCAAATATTCCAAAAGAGAAATATAATAAATTATACCACCAAACAAGCAAACATGAAACGAATGGTAATAATACATTGGCCAAAAGAGAAACAAATGGTAATATATTCTCAGTGGTAACAATACACATTATAAACCTAATTACAAAACAAATCTGTAATACATCAAATAAAATTGGAACTAAATACATTGGCCAAATACATCAAACTGCACATTTCGTGGGACTCGTACAAGCAGTGTGAGACTCGTACAAGCAACGCGATGCTGTATCTGGAAAACGACAACGACGACAAAGCAACAGAGAAGGAAAAAGCTTTTTGGCAAAAAGCAGCCGCAACATCAGATCGGAGGAGATGAGTACTTTTTTTTGTTCCGACTGTAATGGTCCAGCTGTTAGAGAAAAGGGGCGGCGCCGTGGAGGTGGTTTGTGGAGGGTGACGATGATTTGCGGCCATTAAGGGTGACGGTGAGGACGGTGATTGGTGGTTAGGTGGTGTTTGTGGCCGTGGGGGGTGCCGATGTGGGGGAGAGAAGAGGGGCGGCGTGGCTGAAGAGTTCTAGAGAAGAAGAGAGCGGCTGGATTTTTCAGAGAAGAAGAGAGCGGTTGAAGATTTTAGGGGAGAAAGAAAAAAGGGATAGGGTTTCTATCTAAGGTCGTAATATTTATACTACTAGATGGATGGCTAGGATTGCATATCATTTAGAATTAGGGTTTATATTAACCGGGGCGGGTACGGGTCGGATACCGGGGCGGATCAGAGAGAATACCAAACCCGACCCGTACCCGCTGCGGGTTACAAATATAAATACCAAACCCGCCCCGTGACCCGGTCAAAGTAAAAAAAATCCGCTCCTAACGGGTCGGAGCGGGTCGGATATCCGCCGGGTCGGATTTAAATTGCCATCCCTAGGTCTAACTTCTTTTCATGTTTTGTATTCTTTTATATGAGTTTAATTTGACGTATTCTTAAAGATGCTGAGAAGGATCTAGTGAAGAAATATTATATTCTCTTTCACTATGTCTTTCTGACAGTGACTCTTCCTGTTCAGACATGTCCGGTGTCAGTGGCGGAGCACAAGCATGACCAGGGGGCCATGGCACCACCCCCCCCCCACCCACACCCCCACCCACCAAAGTTTGAGATTTTTTTTTGTTGTTTTAAATAATGGGTAATTATGTTTAAAATATTTACTAAAATGTCCCTATGTTATAAATGAATGCATTAGAGTTTTAATTTTGTTATGTTTTTACTTTTTGTGACACCGGCCGTCGTAGTCTTTATCTTTCTCGTTTTTTTGTCCATCTTTATTATTTCAAATTCTAAATCTTCAGATTATAAAGAAAATACTAATAGATCAACATTAGTTTTTTTTTTCCTTTTTTTAGTTTAAATTTTTATAATATGTTAACGTGACTATTGTCATCATACAATTGATAATCGCACCAGTGATATATATATACAATCAGAGTTATGTTTCTTTCATGCAAAATTAATAGTTTGTTGTACGTTGAATAACTTTATCAGGTTAAATAAATCACTACGAATAGTGATATTATATAATTATTAGTCAAATTGAATAATCTATTTTGTATTTAACGTATTAAATCGTGACGTAAATTCTTTTATGTTGGCCGTCAATTTTTTTTATGACTTTTTGCCCCCCCCCCCCGGTTGAACTTCCTGGATCCGCCCCTGGGTGTTCTACAAACTGCATAACTAGTGAAAGGTTGGCCTTATATATTTTTCTTGCTGATACAAGAAGCAAGAAGGCTGGGGTGCATGATGTCTCCTTGTTTGTAAACCAGCACGAAGGATTCGGACACTAACGCATTTTCTAAGGGAAGTTGAGGGGTGGCTTAAAAGGGGACAAGTGTTGCTGTGAAAAGGCAAAGATTTCCACCTCAATACGAAAATATGCAGCAATGGGACTACCAATTCATCACTTATCGGCTGAATGTAGCTTCGTTCCAAACCCAAGGGTGAGAAATGTCGGTGACGAAATCAGGATTTCACTTCAGATGGTGCTAAAAATATATCGAAATCACTAAATTTTTTTATGAGTAAAATATTACACAAAAAACAGAGTGCAGTTTTCCGTAATACACAAAAGACATACTAAAAAGTATCCAAATTGTCATATTAAGTTTCATGAGAGCCACTAAAGACTCTTTACAGCATAAAAGAAGCTAATAAAAAATAGATATTTCAGTGTTTACAAACTAAAGTACTAAATAACTACTGGATGAAGCGCCGAATATCGGTAGCGCTTGATAATAGTCTCATTCTCAATAGTTTTAAAGACGTTTTTCTCAATGTAACAAACCAAGCTATCATTCATCCATTCATCTCTCATCCGATTCTGAAGTCAAGTCTTTATTATCATCATTGCAGAGAAAGCTTTTTTCACGGTAGCAGTTGTTACATGTAAAAGTAAGATCATTATCAAAAGTTAGTACTCCAAAGGATATATCACATCCTCTTTCAACTCAACTAAGTCTATAGCAAGTTCACCAATTTCCTTGGCATGATAAATTTCTGCTTATTAAAAGCTGAAAAATCATCCTCACATATGGTGGGATAACTTCTTTATGCTTTCAAATAGAATTTTTTTAATAGAACCCTTGTTTACAAATCCATCTCCAGCGGTATGGAGGGAATTTTAGGAAAGACGGGATTTTATGGTTTTTGCAAATTTATCTTCCAAAATGTACTTTAGGAAAGACATGGTTTGATGGTTACACCGTTCGATGGTTTTCGCAAATTTATCCTCCAAGGTATTTTTTTTTGCTCAATAATTTTTTACTCAACTTTTAAAAATTTTGAAATTGAACTGGATGTATGGTGGCAAGGTATTTTCTTTTATATGAAATGATGTACAATTTTTTTTGTTCGGTCACTTTTTTGTTTAATTGATTGCTTGAAATTTAACGAAGGCAATAAGACATTGTCATTTTCACTAGAAAAGGTAATGAATGTAGATAATCACACGATGTAAGGAAATGTTTGCTTAGTATAATAGTATTGCTTTGGTTCGATGATAAACTTCAGTAAATTCTCCGATTATTTAATCACAACCATTGCCATTTCATGTACGCAATCACAAGCAAGCTTGAATATTTAACATAGGCATCTCATTTCATTCGATCATTTGACTTAGTTTCATATGCAATTAACAACCTAAAATCCTCGATCAATGCTCAATTGGGAAAGGAAATTAACAATTACGAGTAATTGACTGGTCACCGGTCGTCGTCACCGGCAATGGGTTCTTCGCTGCTGGTGGAGTTCTCTCTTCGCCGTCAGATTTGAACAGAAGAATAGCTAGCCGTCGCCGGTCCACTAGCCGTGCTATCAAAACCCTAGATCTTGGGCGTCGGTGGTGCTATCAGAGAGAGAGAGAGTGAGAGAGACGTGGTCAGCCGTCGGAGGTCGTTAGAACTCCAATCTCCACCGTCGTCGTCGGAACCCTAGAACGTTGCTATCAGAGAGAGTCGGCGTCGGTGTCGCAAACCACTGTAGCCGTCGCGGCGTCGCCTTCTGCGTCGTTGTTGCATGCAGATTAGCCCCCCCTCGTCAAAGGGTAGGTCCGCCAGAATACCAACCCGGAGAAAGAGCCCATGAAAGGTAATGCAGTTCAGGAACCGGCTTAAGAACATATCTGAGTGCCGACCATAGTGAATTCCTGGGAAGAGATCTCACAGAATGCGCCTTTTTGCAATATTTTTTAAATCCATCTACTACCGCGCTCTTCACTTACATGGCCTGCTCCTCTTCGGTTGCAAAAAAACAGCAATCGTTTCTGATCAGTTAATAATCAAACATGTCACTATCTTATGCAGTTGAAACTTTCTTTAGCAACAACTTCCCCCTCGTGCAGGGCCTGCAGGCCATAGATATTGTTTTCATGCTTTAAACTAACAAGATATGTTTATGTAAGCAAGATTTTCATCTTCGGACAACTAATTATGGATGGAATACAAAGAACAAGAGAAGATATACAGGTTGACCGCTAGCTCCAGAAACAGGGGAAGGAAACAAATTCCTCGGCATTTACACTAGTCTAGGACAATTACAGATTACATGCATTGAGTTGACCCGTACATTGCACACAGTTGCAGGCAAAGGGTCACACCCATTACAAGTGCTGTTGACGTGCTTATTTATAGACTGTGGACATGCTTTGGTTGTCACTTGGAGTTTTATAAGCTCATTAGCTTCAATTCCCTTCAGATTACGATCCCAAATGGCACGCACAAATAAGGGTGATAAATCTCTTTTTCTCTGTTGCTTTCTCTTTTCCTCACACTTGCTTGGATCTGTCACAGCGGCCACAGGAGATGCTAATTTCATCAAATTCACAAATGAGACAGATCGACGTGCTTTGCTTGCGCTGAAGGATCTGATTCCTGGAGATACCCTTAGCTCATGGAATGATTCCATTCATTTTTTCCATTGGCACGGTGTCAAGTGTAGCCCGAGACACCAAAGAGTAACCATGCTAGACTTGTCAAATCTTAATCTAGTTGGTATATTGTCACCTCACTTTGGAAATCTTACCTTCCTTAGGGCGATCTATCTCGACAATAACAAGTTCCATGGCATAGTCCCACCACAAATTGGTCGGTTATTTCGCCTACAACATCTCTCCCTTAGCAACAACTCTTTCCAAGGTAAGGTTCCTAATGATTTAGGCTATCTGTCTAGCCTCTTAGAGTTAGATCTTTCCGGAAATTATTTCACTGGAAGTATCCCACCTTCACTGGGAAATCTATCCTCTCTTCGTATGCTTCATCTACGAAGAAACAATTTATTGGGAAACATTCCTTTTGAATTAGGGCAGCTTTCGAACTTAGAGTCTCTTAGTTTGGGGGAAAACAATCTTTCTGGTATGATTCCCTCGTCGCTTTACAATGTCTCGTCCATTTTTTGCATTTCTTTACCTGTCAACAAATTACATGGAAATCTTCCACCAAATTTGGGCTTGATCCTTCCAAGTTTAGAAACATTTCTTGTCGGAGGCAACAAACTCTCTGGACCTTTTCCAGTATCAATAACTAATGCTTCACGACTTGTACGCTTTGATATCGCGTACAACAGTCTTACTGGTCCTGTACCACTGAACCTTGGAATCCTTAGTCGTCTAGATATCCTAAATATTGCTCAAAACCAACTTGGGAGTACTAAACCGAACGACTTGAGGTTCCTCAATTCCTTGGTCAATTGCACAGGCTTGCGGGTCTTGGTGTTATCAAATAGTAGCTTTGGAGGTGTGTTGCCTGATTCGGTTGCAAACCTCTCCAAGACACTCACTTTTTTTAGGGCGGGTGCTAATTACATAACAGGGAGCATACCGCAAGAGATAGAGAACCTTGCCGGGTTGGAATATCTTGCATTACATGATAACATGCTTGGAAGTAGCATTCCACAATCCATTGGGAAACTTTCCAACTTGCGAGCGCTGTACCTTTACACAAATAGCATTTCTGGTGAAATTCCATCGTCTATTTCTAACATCACTCAGCTGAGTATTCTTGCTTTATATGAAAATATGCTGGAGGGAAGTATACCTATTGCATTGGGTAATTGCACAAAGCTACAAGCACTGTATCTTGAAACCAATCACTTGACTGGTGTGATACCTGAGCAGATTTTCAAACTTTCATCCCTCAGTATTGGTATCTTCTTGAACGGGAATCACTTGAGTGGACAACTATCATCGCAAGTGGGTAACTTGATAAATCTTGGGAAGTTGAGTATTAGTGGGAACAAATTAAGCGGAGAAATCCCAGCTGCTCTTGGTAATTGCCCAGTGCTGGAATTCTTGTATATGCAAAATAATCTTTTCAAAGGCACCATTCCATCGTCTTTACAACGGCTAAAGGGTATACAAGTTATGGATCTTTCTCAAAATAACTTGTCAGGACGTATACCGAAGTTTCTAGGCACACTCCCTTTAGTTCAATTTCTCAACCTCTCACATAATAGATTCGAGGGTGAAGTTCCAACTGAGGGAGTGGTGTTCAGTAATATTAGTGCATTTTCCATTGTAGGGAACACAAAGCTTTGTGGAGGTATTGAAGCATTACAATTGCCAGCATGCCCCAAAGAAGCACCAGAGACTAGAAGAAGTAATTTCCCCCTCAGAATGGTGCTTATTTTTCTCCCAGTTGTTCTATTGTTGGCATGCCTTTCGATAATTCTTTATCGACCCTGGAGATCCAAACAGCAAACCTCTTCCCCTCTAGTATTGCCAGTCCACTATCCTAAATTCACTTACTCGGACCTTTTTCAAGCTACCGATGGTTTTTCTTCGACAAATTTGATTGGTGATGGAAGATATGGTTCAGTTTATAAGGGAGTCCTCGCCTCTAGTGGACAAAATATTGCTGTCAAAGTCCTAAAGCTTCAAGAACATGGGGCCAACAAGAGTTTCATGACAGAATGTGATGCATTGAGGGAGCTGCGCCACAGGAATCTTGTCAAGATCATCACATCTTGCTCAAGCATAGATTTACAAAGAAACGACTTCAAAGCTTTGGTCTTCGACTTTATGCCCAACAGGAGTCTAGATAGCTGGTTACACACAACCCGAGTTGAAGAGCAAGACTCGAGAAACTTGAACTTAGTCCAAAGACTCAACATCGCCATTGATGTGGCCACTGCACTAGAGTACCTTCATCATCATTGTGAAATACCCATCATTCATTGCGATCTTAAGCCAAGCAATATTCTACTTGATGGTCAGCTTTGTGCCCATGTTGGTGATTTTGGCATTGCAAGATTCCTTCTAGCCTCCCCAGGTAGTTTGAGTCGCACACAATCGAGTTCAATTGGGATTCGAGGAACAGTTGGATATGTCCCCCCAGGTAATTGTTATGCATCTAATCTTTATTTAAGACTTCTTCCATCCCTTTGGAAGAGACAACTTTTCCAAATTAGCAGGACATTGAAGGATAGCTGCTTGACAAAATTAATTACAAAATTGCAGGTTAAACTTCACATAAGTAAAACGTGTCACCTATGAGGGAGACTTGACATGTTTTTGTATCTCCTTGAACTCACGGCATAAGTTCCAATTATTGATCATCCTACTAGATGCAATTATAAAGAAAGTACACCGTGGGTTTACTTAGAGGAAACCTTTTCAACATTTCTGCACCCGTTGTGGTTGAAGACGCATTGGCAACAAAAGTTTATCTTCTTAACTACAAAAGGGTCGCTAAAATATGGTTTTGCTGAAGTTTTTTGGTCTAATTGTCTCTTAGAAGTTTATTAGCTTGTTTGAGCACCTTACCAACATGATTGTTTTCATACTGTAGAGTATGGCATGGGTGAGGGAGTATCGACACAAGGTGATATTTATAGCTACGGAATCCTCTTGCTGGAAACCTTCACTGGAAAAGATCCCACTGGAAGCATGTTTGTAGATAATTTTAGCCTCCGCAACTATGTTGAGACGGCTCTCCCAGACCGAGTGATGGAGATTGTTGACCCTCGTATGAGGTGGAAACGGAAAGAGAACTCAAGACAGACTGAGGAAGATGAAGTGGACATCACAAAAGCAGAGCTGTGCTTGGCTTCAATACTTAAAATCGGAGTTCTATGCTGTGCTGAATTGCCGAGGGAGAGAATGGATGTAAGGGATGCAGCAGTCGAACTCCAAAGAATCAGAAAGGTACTCCTTGGGGTTGGGAGTCGTAACTTTTCATTGAACACGCATCTGTAGCTTAGTCTATTTTACAAGGTGGAGATTTGGAATGCCTAAGATTCTTCCATATGTTCATCTGCTCTTGTGCATCAGTGTACTCTGGTTTCAGTTCCTTGCAAGCTACTAAATTTTGGCAAGCATTATTCAGCAGTGACAAAATGTTACTTTCAGTGACAAAAATTGATCACGTCGAGCACCAACAAAAATCTGTCGTGAATTCCTCGAGCCTGGAGAGTCAGTTTCATTTGCCCTCTTTCAAGATAGGATTCCTAGTCTTTCACAACCATTGCCTATAGCATGACAACTCCCAAACAAATGTTTTCGTTTTTTTACTGGAAATTATGCCTAGGCAGAGAAAAATAAGATAATGTAGCGCAATATTGGAAGCATCTGTGTCACTACAAAGTTTCAGAAACGAAACTGCTCAAGACGGGTAAATCTATCAGTTTTCAAACGAAACTAAGATAATGTAGTGCAGTATTGGAAGCATCTGTGACACTACAGTTTTAAGGGTGTTAGAAGACATCATCACCAGAATACTGTCTCGAGGACATTAGAACACATCACCCGTGAAATCAGTCCTGCGGACATTAGCAAGAATACAGTTAACCAAGCTAAGAGGTCACACACCAAGCTTTAGCAACAACACAGCTCAAGAGAAGCAAATCTATCATTTTTCAAATAGAACTAAGATCAATTATCTCAGTATCGAAAGCATTCGTGACACTACAGCACTGTTAAGGGCATTAGAAGACATCATCGCAAAATACTGTCTCGAGGACATTAAAACACATCACCACCCGATTGCTTCAGTCTTGTGGACATTAAAAACAAAATAGAACTTCACGTAAGAGATGTTATGATCAGCACTAGCACTACACCGAGCAGCATACAGCAGAAAAACAGCAACAAGTCCTGACAGAAAAGATAACCAAAAAAAGCAAGTTTACAATAAGAGATAACATTGAATAGTAAATCACTAGAGATTCAACCTTCTGGTCTCTCCTTCAATTGTACAAGATAATGCGAGAAAATAATCTAGATAAGCAAGCATGATTGTAGAAATGAAGGTAGAAAGCAGTGCCATTTTCAATTTACACATCCCTGATCCCTTATAGAAGATTTTTGGTACAAGTATTATAGGTAAGATTTTTTAAATATGTGTTTTTGGGACATCTGATCTGATAGAAAATCATCACATATGCAAACAGCCAAATTTAGTGCGACAGCACCTAACTCGTTTACAATATGCATTGCTAAAACAGAACTGAAACAGAAGTGTCTTAGGGCTCACCACTAGTCAAGCTGTCGGCTTCTCGTAAGGGCAACAACCAATCAATCTGTCAAAACGAAGGAAACCATAATAAGAGATGGTCGTAACTCCCCCTTTAGTAAAATTATAAAATAAAAAAAGGGAGTAGAAAGAAATCAAAGAGAAACATCTCTTCAGCAGAAAATTTTATGCACGCAGCATAAATAATGACACCAGTGAAGATTTGGTCCCGTGCCAGTTGTCAATGCCAGCCTTGGTCACTAAGCTATGAGTTCAGAGAGAACGGATTGGTCTCACAGTCACAGAAATGCAGCTATCATCATTAATTCTTTGGTAGAGCCGATTAAATGAAGAGAAATGCCTTCAAGGCTCAAGATTGGATGCTTTGAGTGTAATATTTACAGAGAATAGCAACCATAGCAATCGCGCAGGGAAAGGATTTAAAAATTGTTATTGGGGTAGAGGCTAGACTCAGACCCTGACAGAGAAACTGAAGGGAGTTAAAATGGAAATCAAACCACAAAACTTGCTTAAGAAAAAGATTCATTTATCTATTACTCACTTAAATTTTCTTTTTGAGGCCATTATCCTCAGAACACCAGCTTTCATTTCATGTTCAACACCCACAATCTTGCAGCAAAAACACCTAAGGTGAAACCTCCCAAAATACTTCCTGCTGTCTTGATCGTGCTCAGATGCCTTCAGACCACCACCACCAAAGATCACCATGTCTTTGCAGAACTTCAAACTCACTGCTTCGTTGGGGACATCAGGCATGTCAACCCTCATGAAGAGATTATCTTGGTCAATTATCTTCACCTCGTAGGTTCCAATTGTTCCTCCAAGTTGATAAGGATAGTACCCACAGTATTTTTCTGTACCAACAAGTATTAGTAGCCGAAACACAAAGGAAGCTTTATTAAGGTAAAACCAAACGAAGTTGGAATAAAATCAGCAAGACCTGGAGGATCAATAAGCGTGAAAGTGCGATTGATCATGAGATAATCACCACTAATCAGAACTTCAGATTGGTAGTGGTCAGAATTGTCGGTAGGTGGAGAGGGAATGCGTTTATTGATGGGGGTTATCGACTCTGGCTGGATGGCGCAACCAAACAAGACCTGCAGATCATGTAAATATTGCTTTCTTATTACTTAACCAACTCCAGAGAAAATAAACTTGGAATTTACAAGCCCATTCCAGCAGCCACGAGGTACTTTCTGTTGAAAATTTAATGCTATTCATCATCATACATGGTACTAAACTCATATTTGAAAATTGGAGTTCTAACAAACAAGGGCATAAGCCAGGTTTCGTCGATATAACCCAGAAAGGCAAGTCATCTTACATGGCTGTGGGGGTGGGGGTATGGGTGTGTTTGGGGGTTTTGGGGGGGGGGGGCAGCATCATCGAATCATACATTAAATCTAAGATTATTAGTCTCATTCAAAGAATTAGAGACTTGCAACTATATTCTCCCTCTTTTGCTACTCTTATTTTCTTGGTTTTAGCTCAGCTAGCCAGTGCCTGACTGACTTGAATATGCTGTAAGCAACAGTATACCTGCTCTGTTGGGAAAGAACACACCAGTCTAAGTACCTCATTATCCCAACACTCTCTTCTTCCCCTTACTTTGTACGATTTAAATAGCATAGTCAACAATAGAGCAACCCTAATGACCAATAAGTAACCATATCGCGATTAATACACTAAACATCCATGCAAGATACATTACAATGTGAAAAACCCTTCGACAGCTAGCAATGGGCTTACTCTGTGTTGCCTTTGCTTTCCCTTTTCTTCCATGACTAGAGGCTTACAATCATCAAAAGAACAATCTGGACGCAAACAATTTTGACAATGACATGACCTACCTATAGGTGGATCTCTATGGCATTACCAACTTAAAAGTGCACGATGGATGCTCCAATCGATCATCATTATTCTCAAACAACTTCCAAACACTTTAATGCATCTTTTATGGGTAATTAAAACCCGTTTTAAGAAAAACCCAGAACATAAAAGTAAAATATTAAACTGAACGAGAAAAGAAAAAGAATCACAAAACCCCGAAATAAAGAATATAGTCGATCATACTAAAATTATGAGAAAAAGCCACACATACGTACCATTCTAAGCACCCCATTTTGTAGAAAAGTCTTAACCTCGGTAACCTCCCCTGAATCAGAGCTCAGATCAAAGCTACCTCCATAAACCCTGTTACTCAGCTCATGTTCAGATTGTTTCTTAGCTTTCCCTTTGAAGAACAACTCCTTGCCTTCCATCCAAACCTTAAAATCCTCCTCATTTTCCACCCCTGGCATGTCAATCCTCACATACAAACCCTCTGGAACCGCATTCGCCTCGAAGCCTTTCCTCGATCCCGCGTACTGGTACACATTCTCCCCCACATGAACTCCTAAAAAAAATTCAAAGAAGCAAGGGAAAAGAAAAAACCCATAAAAGCTTAATAAAGGCTACAAAGACTATTTAACTTGTCTTGGGGCCAAAGCAAGTACTGCTGCTCTGGGTAGAACTGCACTAACAATTTAACAGTTGTATCTTACTTTGGTACTATGATTATTTTTACTTAAGGGCGAGGCTACATTGACATTTTCTTTGCTAAACTCACACATTTGTTGCTTAACTCGCATTCTTCAGCCACTGAAGTGTTTAAAAGTGTCACTAAAGTCGGTTTTCGCCACGGAGGCGTGAAATTTGGCCAAAATGGTGTAGATTATGAGCAAAAGTTTGATGGTTTACCTTCATTTCTACCGGGGATTGCGGGGGCAGTCGAAATGGGTGTCTGGCAAGCCATTGGTGGTAAAATTCAGAAAAGAAAGAGTGGTGAAGTCAATCTAAAGATGGGTTTAAGGAGGGTTTTGATGGAGGGACAAGGGGAGGGTTTTTCTTACTGAAACTGTGAAAGTTGATGGTGAAAGAGGGAGAGTATGTGAAAATGGAAGGTGCGGTAAATGGACAAGAATTAAGAAGGGTTTCATTGTCCATACGTACGGCAAAGATTTGCCAGAATTTCTCTCAGGCCACGCGTATGGCTAATATTTCCTGTGTGTTTGCTTTTCCAGCTGTTCTCTGTGATGGTAAAACGTAAGCATTTTGTTGTTTCCAATTTTGATTTAGTTCTTCAATCAAACCGGTGTTTTTTTTGGGCTTTTTTATTATTTTTTAAGACCAATTGGTATATTCGGTCATTATATTCAGAGCTGACTAATCTGAGTTCGAGTCGGGCAGGACTACGTGGGCGGCAAAACTCTCCTTATCAAGTTTTGGCTTTGAAAGAAAGCAAAAACCTAGATATTTGGAGCATTTGTTCCTAAAGTCTGATCCGCATATAGCGTTATACTATAAAGTACATTTTATCTAGCTAATCTGTTTCTGTTCATCCCAATTCGCAGATGGCTGAGATTACTCTTTGATACGTACATGTTTTTACGTGGAGAGGTGGACCTCACCACAAAAAAAAATCTTGAAATCTTGCAGTGTGGGAAATCATTGAGACGATCTCAACGATCGGAAGGTTTAATAGCTTGATGATAAATGCACAATCTAATCGTTTGTCCTTGTTGCACAACCTAACGGTCTAATCTTTTATAGTTGAAGCTGGATTGACCTATCAGAACACTTTTGTCCTAATGTTCTGTGCCATAATCGGTCTCTAATATGATTTTAGTCTTTGGGAGATTGGAGTTGTGTGAGGCTTTCTTTTTGATAGAAATTAGTCTTCAAACCAGAACTTCTAAGTTATGTTGAAACTCAGATCTGATCGTAGTAGCCATGACCGCGAAAAAATCAGCACATCAAAGCAAGAATTAGGACAGTAAACTTGACATCCTTGAATGAATCAATGGAGAACAGTGGCGGACCACAAGCATGACCCGGGGGGTGGGGGGGGGGGGTTCACCCCAAAGTTAGACAATAGGTAATCGTACCCCAAAGTTAGACAATAGGTAATCGTATTTAAAATTTACAATATAATTAATCCATCCATATCCATATAACTATATAAAAGCCGAGTTTGTCATTGGAATTCTCTGCTTTCTGGTTAGCTCTGAGGTTACATTGAATCTAAACTTCTACTTCACTTATTAATGTGATGTTACATTGGATCTGAACTTTTATTTCACTTATTAATGTTAAATCATCAATATCATCACTTATTAATGTTAGCTCTAAGATTACCTTGAATCTGGACTTTGTTATCCACTTAATTAATCCTCACCGGTTAGATCTAAGATTACTTTGAATCTGGACTTTGTTATCCACTTAATTAATACCCACATAATTATTTCTTTTCACCTCCTACATCTTCGTTCTTCCTCTGCCACTCTCTCTCTCTCTCTCTCTCTCTCTCTCTCTCTCTCTCTCTCTTCTTTCCCGCCTATTCTTCTACCTCCTGCCTTTTCATCTTCCAGTTCCTAATAATTAAAATCTCATCCTTTCTTAAGAGAAGAGGCAACTGGACTTCTCATCTTCACCTCTTTCGCATGGATCCTTGAAGAATCCAGATGCAATTCTTCGAAGCTCCTGCTTGCATGCACTGACGGTGAATATATCGAAGCGTACGTATTTTGATCCATGCTAAATTTTTACGTTTTTTGGTTGCGTAAATAACTACATACATCCTTGGTCTATTCCTGCAAATTTGGTGTGTGTGTGTGGTGACCTGGGCACATTAGTAGCACTGAATTGTTTACAAAAAAGGAAGTAGATAGGCCGATGACATCAAGGCAAGAGGAACTTACCGAGTTTCAGATTTTTGAGAAGGATGAGCAGTTTCTTTCCATAAATCAGAACCATCAAATTCCACCTCAATAATGCCCCCGCCTTGGCAAATTCTGAGATGAAATCCCGTAAGGATTTGGTCTCCCTGAGTTCATTTCTATGCCCAAGCTCTTTGCCATGACGGACCCACCAAAATCTAGCCTTCTACGTTATTGCTGACATTGGTTGGTCACTAAATGATGAAAATGGATACACTTCAAAATCAGATGTAAGTTACTTGAGGACTTTTCACATTTGATGATAAATTTGTGGTTATTATAGATACATTTTGGTGTTTTACTCTCCATCTGTCTCTTGGAAGTCAATCCCAGTTGCATCAATTTTCTCTGGCTTCCTTATAATAGAATGGCTATCACATAAGTTTAGGTTCAGCAAGCCATTTGTCTGTATAAACCATGAACTGTAAGTTTCTATCATATTGTTTCTGGGGAGGTTCTGTTTCAATGGAATTTGAAGCTTAATGCTGGAATGGCATAACCTGTGTATTCCTTTTTCTTTTTTCTTAGCTTAAACTTCTTTCCGTGCAATATTTCCCTACGTCCAACGCTCATAGTCGATCTTTAAATTGCACATCATCTTTTTACTTCAATTTTAAAAACTGCATTTTCATGACGGATCATAGTTCAATAGACCAAAGAATGAAGCTACAAAATCGTATGACATACGCTACCTAGGATAGCACAGGTTATTTGGCGTTTACACTTCTATAATTCGAGACTTGTGTCTACATCTGTTTAGCGTGAATTAGAGTGAAAAAATATTTGCACCTGCTGTTAATTATCAAATGATATACAACCCGATCCTGCAACAGTACATGCTTAGATACCTGCTTCGATACCTCAGATAAATCTCATTACTTATATTGTCTTTCTTAATGCAGCTTCACCAAGTAAAGGTTAGTTGAATAGACCTCTTACTGATGTACCAGGTGAATTTATAGGTTATTTTATGGTTACAATTATGTAATTTTCAAAGGAGGCTCGTGTCTACATCCATTTAGCTGCATTCAAAATTAGAAGTCTTTTATGATTGCTGCTAATTACGAAATGATATGCAAAACTGATCCCATGCCAGTAGATGCTTAATTGTTACATTAGTCATAAAACTCTATTTTAAAAAATTTGCTAGCAATAACATGGTCGGATAGTATAGAACAAAGAAACCAATTGCTAACTCAGTATATAAATTGCCATCTATGCCACGATTAGATTGTACGTTGAACAACTGAAAGAAAGGCAACTTGAGCACAACAACCTCATATGAGATATGCTACCTAGGATAGATCCCATCATTTTTCTAATTTCAAGAGCACTTCATTACAATCTCAGATGACATGTGTTAGCTATAGTAGTTCTTATTATGATGTGTTTCTTAATGCAGCTTTGCCAAGCAAAGGTAGGTCCAATACGCTTCTTCTTACTAGGGATGTACCAGGTGAGTTCACGGGTCACTTTGCGCTCGCATTTATGTATTCCTCCAAGGAGAATTATATCTACATTTGCTTACCATGGATTAGACTTCTAAACTGTTTTGACCATGAATTGCAACTAATACCACAGTAAATGCTTGGATGGTTAGCTAAAAACTAATACAAAAAATTCTGTGCTGTTAGCTGTGCAACATTATTTTGAATACCTAACGATAGAGGCACATTTGCAGGTGTATGGAAGAGTTACAAACCATAGATAACATAGCTTAATAGATGCCATTATTGTTATATGCATGATTGATATTTTGTATTGTCCTAAAAGTAAGACAGCAGGCTAATATATAAATTCATTCACTGCTTTGACATAGGGCACAATACTTCGTCATTATGTTCCTCGCAGGATCTGTTTCACGTAGAATTTATGGTGCTCTTTATCTCTCTCTCTCTCTCTTCCACCAGACCACCCAAGTAAAAGGCTAAGTAAATAAAAATCATTCCAAAATAGGAAAAGAGAAGGTAACAATTGGCTTAGGCTTAGAAAAATCTTGTGAACACTCTTAGGATGACTTTGGCACATCCATTATGTCACGCATCAGTATTAGAATTGGGCAAGTAATATTTAGGAGGCTATTAAATTTGTTTTCATTTTGCAAATTGTGTTTACGGTGTACATAATTTTCGTCCTTTTTGGTCTCCATTGCAGTACATGCAAACCCATTCTAGCGCGTTGCCTTCAGTTTTGACAAATTCCCATGTGTTCATGGCTATACACGTCTTAGGTAATGTTGATTCCATTACTACTTCGTTTCTCGATTATCGTCTATTGAAAAATGTTCACAGCTAGCCTTAAACTGAATTATATGCAGTAACTACACACTTTGAGACCCTTTTCTAGCTTTCCTTCTGCCATGCATGTATAACTGAACTTGAACATGTATATTAATGTATGAAGTTCTTCTCAGAAAAACAATAAGAACAATATAAAGTGACTTTATTGACATTTATGAACTTTTGAAGAGGGTGGTTGGGCATGATATGGACTAAATCTAGATCATATTTTTGCAAAATCCACACAATTCTGTCACTGAAAAAGAGGCAATGTATTAGGCATGTCATTATACTTTGAAAATGTTAGCATTCTTCACTAGGTTTTGGTACCAATACATATCGGTCAAAGTTATGATACATTTTCTTCCTTGATAGTAGTATTATACGTTAGATTGATATTACTAAGCTGCAGTAAATAATCCTATGTTTTCGTTTATTTGTAAAGACGATTCTTTTGTCTTGAGCTGTAGGCTACTTTAAAATTTTTAAAACCTTCAAACTCTTTCTCTTTCGTTTTTTTTTTCTTTTCCTTAAAATTAGAACCTATTACATTATGCTGATATATTTGATTGACAGCAAAATCAAGTTGCATCCTGTCCCGTGCATTGCACGGGTCTATTAGCTAGTTAATATTAATGTATTAGCGTTTCTTCTTGTTGTGTTTTTTACTTTTTGCGCCACTAGTCGTTATAGTCTTTGTCTTTCACTCTCTCTTGCTCCATCTACATTCTTTCAAATTTTAAATTCCAAATCTCTAGAGCACAAAGAAACAATAGTAGATCAAGGTTAATGCTTTTTTTTAGCTTAATTTTTATAGCATATTAATTTATACATGCACCAGTAATCTAACAATCACATTAGTAATACATTCCAATTTTTTTATGTTACTTAGCCGTCAATTTTTTTATGACTTTTCATCTCCCGATTATACTTCCTGGGTTCGCCACTATAGAAAACCTCAGTCCAAAAGAAATGTTTCATCCTACAAGAGTAACACGTTTAAAGTTTACCAAAGATGATTATTTACTACTCGCGTAGGCCCTGGTATCATCCTACACCATCGTACAGATGACATTTAAGCATTCATGGAATCAACAATGGCAGTATGCTCCAATGTGAAGTAGTAAGAGCAATTAAAGAAAGAAGAAGAAAGCAAAAAAATGCACGACCATAATAGCATGGTCCTGAGACCTATACCATTTACAGCCTGAAAAACGAGTTCTAACAGCATAGAATCCCTATTTCTTTGGTACCATAACAGCATAAATTGTCAACAAACAGAATGTCTTGATCGGTTTGTATTGCAGAGGACCTCAGCCAAGAAGAACCCCAACTCAAGTCATCACTCATCTTTGGTCCACTTTTCCTTGAAGATAATAAAAGGGGACTAGTTCTCTTTAAAGATCAGCATTCTCAGCACTACAGCTCTCACTTCGACTTCCACGTCGATGATGTTACAGCAACCGCAATTCAGACTGAAGGTAACCAAAGTGACTCTCGTCATGCTCAGATTCCTTTGGAGCTTCTCCCAGAAATGCAGAGTTATCAATAGCCTTGTAGCCCACTTGGTCATAGGTGACACCGGCATATCTACTCTCCTGTACAGCATTGCCTCCTCCAGTGGTTGCATCTCAGAAGCTCCAATAGGTCCATCAATTTGGAATGGACATTTCCCACAATATACGTCTGCAGCCAGTCACAACTGCTGATAAAACAGAAAACATCAAGAAAAAGAAACAAAAACAACATTATCCAGGACAAAATTATAACAAAAACAATATCAGACCTGGAGGGTCGAGCATTGGGAACCACTGGCGAAAAGAGATGACAATGTCACCGGTTTCATGTTTGGAGTCGGAGACGTCTTCAATAGTGTTGGTAGCCAGTGAAGGAGTGGGGGTGGTGGAGGCCTGCTCAGGCTGGATTCTACAACCGACCAAGACCTGCACATCATACAAAGATAAGATAATGTAAAGTTGGCCTATATAAGTTGTTTTATTAGTAGCATTTCATGTTTCAGGGGCGAAGAGTTTTCACACCATAACCTGGTATAACTCCCTACATTCAGTTAAATAGGCTTCATGATCTGCCTATGACATTCATGCCTCACAGAAGGATGCTTATGATTTGCAAGGACCACTCCATCTCCCTATCAAAGTAACTTGTATCCAGTTGACTAGATGCTAATGCTTGACACAAACTGTCATTTCACAGTAAATCACTGTTTTTTACTCGAGGGCAGAAACCCCCACGAAGAACAAATAACTCATTTGCGGAGGTAGATTTGCAGGTTTTGCACAGAATCCCAAGCTGAAAGTAATACACATTCAAAAAAAAAAGAAAAGAATAACCACCTTAAAGCATTAGCACCTTAATTACATGGCTTACCCTTGAAGAACAGAATCATGAAAGCAACTCAGATTATGCACTCAAAGTCCCTCACATTCAAAGATAACAGGCAAACTTATCAAGAAAATCGATATCTATGTCAGGATCAATTACACAAAAGCTGCTCCAATCTATCATACAAATTGACCAGGGAAAATGAGGCACCATATGAAGAGGGGGCAATCCAATTTAGCATGACAAAAGGGTTAGAGCATCAACCTGTTCACTCCGTACAATAAGTACATACTCGCTCTTAAGGTCTTCAGTTGTGCTCAGAAGAATGGAATCCCTAATTGATATGAAGTATGGACCAACGCTCATAAAATCCCTGCTAGAAGTTCTCCATGACAATTGTAACGGGTTGTCCGATTCATGAAAAATCAGGTTACGACAGTGTCAAACATAAACTTGCATATACACATGATGACAAACAAGTGAAATAAATCTTAGAATAAGTTGACACAAGTAGAAAAGGAATTCTAGAATAAAAAAGGATATTCTGTGCTAGTTCTAATGTGATTTTATAATTCAGCAGTGTCAATGGTGATAAATTCATATTAACAGTTGAAGCTCTATTGCTCTAAGGAATACAGTGTCCTGGGTACTGAGTCAGGATAAGGTACGCTCGACTACACTTAATCAAGCAGTGTCCTGTGTGTTTGGTAGATTATGAGTTGAAGATCATGATCACCTGTTTATTGCATGTATCTTTAGGGGCTCTGCACGTTGCAAAGATTAGTAACTGCTGTGACAATATATAGTATTTGGATCGAAAAGAATAACATGGCCTTTAATCAAGGCAACAAACCAGGTAGTGTGCTGCTATTAGAGATCGCTAATAAAATGGTACAATATCGAGTCTTGAGCTGAGGATAAGTACCAAGGACGACCTATGAATACTGGGAGTTATGCAAAAACTAGGGGTAAATGAAACTGTCCTAACATAACTATCTCCTAAGGCCTTAGCTTTGCTTGTGCTGGATTAAACTTGGGCAACTGGGGTGGGCCTTGTGTTGCTCTGTTGCTTTTTACTACCAAATGGAGCGATTGATGGTCCTCCTTGTTTGGATATTCACTCCATCGTACTTGCTTAAATTGAGTTAGCTTTATTCTAAGAGTTTCTTTGTATAATGTTTAGGAGTTGATTCATCCTTAACAGATGTATAGCCTCCCCCTCCTCAGATTATCCGCTTTAAACTTCTTTCTGTGCTCCTACCCTCAATTCTATACCCCTGTTCAGTAACTCCTGGGGAAGATGAGTAAAGGAAAGATGAGTAAGTACAGATTTGATGTCATGGAATAAAGAACCAGCAGATGAAGATGATTCCGAAACAGAAGGGTGCACAATGGAATGGAAACTTCAAGGGTTGATCGAGGATTCAAATCTCCATTCCGTCATGCATCCCTCCTCATCTTCCTCAATCTTCAACTCTCATTAGTCATTTCTACTTTATCACAGCTGGGCTGGATCGAGGGTAGAGATAAAGTGACCGAGTTGATATGAGAATCCAAGATACCAGTGACAAGTACCAAGCAAGAGTAGCACCTCCTATGTTAGCAATTAACAAGCGACCGAAGTCATGAATCAAGTTGATCCTACTTTTGGCTGTTGACATATGAAAGAATAGATGGTTAGTAAGTAGTATTGGTTGTGATTAGGTATAGTTTGCCCATTTTGTTCACGTTACAAACTCTGGCTAAGTATTGTTGTCAAGATACTATGGTTCTAGTGCAAATACTACATCTATGGCTTCTAAGGTCCCTATGAAATTCTTTCTAACATAGATTACAGGTGGGCTCGATCGAGGGCATAGTGACCGAGTTGATATGAGAATCCAAGATACGAGTGAAAAGTACCAAGCAAGAGAAGCACCTCCTATGTTAGCAATTCAGCTGAAATCATGAACCAAGTTGATCCTACGTTTGGCTGTTGACATATGAAAGAATAGTTGGTTGGTAAGTAGTAATGGTTGTGATTAGATATAGTTTGCCCATTTTGTTCATGTTACAGAACTCTGGCTAAGTAATATTGTCAAGATACTATGGTTCTAGTGCAAATACTACATCTAGGCTTTTCTCTAGATCCCAATTACTGGGTAGAATGCCAAATTTTCTAAGGTCTCTATGTAATTCTTTCTGACACTACTGGAGGCCTTAGAGTATGACTTCTGCAGTTATTTGATAGAAAAATTGAATACATAAATCCCACCACCATATTTCTGTTGGTAAAATATATACTTGTGTGTACTTGTGTAGAAAATCAGTTTCGAACAATTACTAACATGCAAATAATAAGGTTCCAAAAACAGCAGTAACGCATATGTAACAACTCACAAGAAAATTGCAGAACAGCAAAGGAAAAAGGCCGAGGCGTGAATTTGATTCACTGTCCTTAAGACTTTATTCGTCCCGCAACGGTGCTGACGGTTCTTGACGACAGTCTCCCAGGATACAACGGCAATACGTCTGAAATAGGAGCACTCCAAATTGCAGACCCGGCGAACCAAAACAATGGCACAGAACTCTTTCGGACACAGGAATTTTGGAGACAGAATATGAATATTGCAGAAACTAATTTCGGGATTCAGTTATACAAATAAACTGTAACTGACTCGGTTTTTATACAGTGAGTATTTCCGTGGCGGGGTGGGCGGCGCGCGCGTGTGGTGGACCTTGGGTCAACCTAGGTCCTCCCTCCTTACAAAACTTGGGTACTCCCAAGGGGCCCAACCCTTAGCTCAAGGCTAAGCCTTATAAGGAGACAATTTGGCTTTATCTTTTCAATGTGAGATACTCTTTTCCCTTCAAGTTGAACCACCAACTTTAACTTCAATTTTCTCATTCACCTTCCATTTGTTTTAAACATGTGAATATACCACGCTCAACAATTCCAATAGACGAACATGAATTAATTTGTTCCTAACCAAAACTTGGTTTGGAATCCTATTAATAAATTGAGTCAAAGTTGCTTCTCACAATGGGTTTAAAACCCAATTCCAACAATTTCTTGGGAAAAAAAATAAAGCGACCAAATCTAACTATAGTTTTTAAGTAGCAGGTGACTTTAGCCCTTTCACAAGGTAAAGCTTATGTTTTCGTTCCTTGACATGCAGGCATCCGGGAAACAACTCAACTTCTCCTCTGTTTTCACCTTGAGAAGGACTATATATGCTATTTTATGTGGGTAGTTTAACATTGGGTAAATTACATACGGTCCCCCTGAGGTTTGTCTAAATTACACACGGACCCCCTCATCTTTTTTAATTACACTAAACTACACTTTTTTTTTCTTCCGTTCGCACAATTAACACAAGTCAGAAAATGACGCTAATACCCCTGCGAAACAAGTTAATTTACCCCTCCCTCTCTATCTCTCACACACACGACGCCCAGCAAGCAGCGCCGCAAGCCAGCCCCTGCCCCATCACGCTCACCGCCCAGGCTGATGCAGCCTCCATCACCGCCGAGCAGACCTGCCCCATCTTCGAGCAGAAGCACGTCTCCCTCTTCTCCGAGTTCACCGCAGATCCAATCACAGCACTCACGGCTTGCCTCCTCGCTCGAACAGCGCCTCGCCGAGCTTGCCCAGCTCCAGGCGGACAAGCACCAAGGCCATCTCCAATCGGTAATCCATGACAACGGTGTTTGTGTCAAATCCGGTTCAGATCCTTGCCTTCCAGTTCAGATCCGATTGATCGCCGAAGATGTCCGAGGTGGACGAGGAGTCCAAGCAGGAGTCTTACACCGTGGTTCGCGACGGTCCGGCGAGTGCCCCATCGTCAACCGCAACCTCAACCCAGAAACGGTGGCCACGAAATCTGCGGGGAGAGCTTGAAACGTCCGGAGCAGCTGCCGGCGAAGGACGACAACAATTAAGCCGCCGGAAAGAGCACCGAACAAACGCCGAACATCGCAAACAGGCCTGCCGGTGCCCAAATCCCGGCCAACCTTGCCAAAACGGGAGTTGTAACGCCTCCACGAACAGCCCTCTCAGCCCGAACATAAACACCGTTATCCTAGGTGCATTTCTAGTCAAACGCGAACCCTGATATCCGCCTCCTTCCCTCAGATCAAAACCCACCATGATGCTCTGATTATCTCTAGAACAGCAGATCTGAAAAAAGAAAAAAAGTTCAGATTTGGCATTGCTGGGCGTATGAGTAGACACGAAGCGCGTGGTGATGCGTCGTCAGATCTGATCAGGTCCTCTCCAAGGACGCCGAAGGTCGCGCCTCTGGTGAGGCGTCGGCGGCAGTGGCGGAGCATCGGCGGCAGTCGCTAAGCATTGGGTTGTAAAGAAGAGGGCATTTTGGGGATATCATAATAATTGAAAGGTGCCCTAACTTTTCTTAACGGTTCTTGAACGGAACCGATCTTTATGTAAGACAGTGACAAACCACAGGGAGCGAAGAGTAATTAAAAAAGATAGGGGGGTCCGTGTGTAATTTAGGCAAACCTCAGGGGGGCCGTGTGTAATTTACCCTTTAACATTTCTTCTGGAGTAAGAATACCGGTGCCTAACTAGTGCCAGTCAAGATTGAAGTTTGGACTCACTGCTAGCAAGAAGAAACTGATGCGGACCTATTGAAGTAATAGATTTCCTTCAATCCTATGTATATTTTTCATAATGGTTGCTCTCAGACTCGTACTGATAAAGAGACAAAAATTTCCCAAGGGAGAAAACAAAGACACCTTAACCACCTGCATATCTAACTGCCTTAACTATTCACAGCACTGGGAAAATGGCTGATGCAGGGACATCATCTGTTGGACACAGCTCAAAAAGATGTGACATGGATGTTGCTTTTATTAGGTACACCTCGATTAGTAAGTGATTCAAAAATCAATCATAGAAAATGGCGTCGCTTTATAAGGCGCCCCACCAATAAATTTTTTTTAACGTTCCTCCGGTTCTTGTCTTCACCATGCAGGTAAGTGAAAGGATATCTAGGGTCCAGCAAGGTGGACAACCTAGAAGAAAAACAAAGTCCATGACTTACACTGTCAGAATTAGTCAGCATTTGATTTCTTGATGTATTGCAATATTTAGCTAATTAATATGAAATTAAGCTTTATGTTCAAAGAGGTGCAGCCATAGCAGATGAAGACTAAAAAGCAGGTCGAGGTTTCGAGGTTGCAAGTTGAAGCTCATTTTTCTGCTCTCACTTGATGTGCAGGGTCATGGCCTCTTCTAACATGCTTGGAAGGGTACTAAGCTTGTCTCTTATACTCTCCTGGCTTTTCTTTCCTATGAACTACAGAAGATTGGTTGCTGAAGCCGGTTTCACGAATGAGACGGATCGACAGGCTTTGCTCGCTTTCAAATATCTAATTCAGGAAGACCCTCTTGCAGTCCTTAGCTCATGGAATGATTCTCTCCATTTCTGCAGATGGAGAGGCGTTACATGCGGTCGCCAGCATCGACGAGTAATAACAGGGCTTGGCGTCACAAAATTTAGTTGGTTCGGTGTCTCCGCAAATTGGAAGGCTTACCTTTCTTAGGGAGATCCATCTCGACAACAATAGCTTCCATGGCACCTTCCTCCAGAAATAGGCCAATTGTTTCGTCTAAAGTCTCTTTCGCTTTATAACAACTCTTTCCAAGGTATGTTTCCTATTACTTGCACAGTTGCTACGTTAAGAAAAGTTTGCTGTCTTACTAGGCAGCCTAGGCTGTTTGTCTAATCTGTTAGTGGTAACCGCTGCTCAAGTTATTAAGGTGGCCAGGGCCTTTCTCTTGCTGTTGTCACTAGTTGGAGTCCCAGAAAGGCTTTGTTACATGGACACTACATCCAGCAAATGAAGATCACTGAAGAGCCTTACCGATGAGAACAAAAAGTCTCATCGGAAAGTGCTGCTAGGGGTTGGGGCAATATGATTTTGCCCACTCCGAATTAGCACGAATCCTCTCAGCTGCATAATTTTAGCCAAAAAAAAGTCTCAATGGACGACAAAAACTTTGATGACCAATCTTTGATAGTACTGGACGTGCATGTTCAGAATTTATGCCTAACGAAAAATGTTTCATGTCACAGGCAAAATCCCATCATCTATGGGGAATCTCACCTCTCTTCTTAAGCTTGGTATAAGCATCAACAAACTGGAGGGAAACATTCCTTCCGAACTTGGGCAGCTTCACAACCTAATAATGTTTCATTTAGATGATAACAAGTTGTCCGGTACGGCTCCCATGCAACTTTACAATATCTCATCCATATATTCCTTTACCCTGTCAGCCAACAGATTACATAGTATGATGGTAATATTTCACTAGATTTGGGCCTGACACTGCCGAACCTGAAATACCTTTCCCTCGGAGGTAACAAATTCTCGGGTTCTTTTCCACCATCGATGGCTGATGCTTCTGGACTTCTACACTTGGATGTGTCTTGGAACAGTTTCACGAGACCTATACCAACGAATTTAGGAAACCTTCGCAACTTAGAACATCTACAACTTAACAGAAACCAATTCGGATCAATAAACCGAATGACTTGAGCTTCATTGGTTCCTTGATAAATTGCACTAATCTGTGAAAGTTGATAATATCAGCAAATCAATTTGGAGGTGTGTTGCCTGGTGCTATTGGAAATCTCTCGTCTAAACTGGATACATTGTGGCTGGGTTTGAACAAAATATAAGGAAGCATACCACAATAGATTGGTAATCTCAACAGCTTGCACCTTCTAGCAATAGATGATAACATGATCTCTGGCGGTATTCCTGAATCCATTGGGAACTTCCCAAGTTGAAAAATTCTGGAAAAATTGTGATCCATTGGCAACTTTACTGAACTGAGCTATCTGGCTGCTGGAGCAGACATGCTCGATAATCTATCTGGAGCAAACATGCTCGATAAGCTATTTGGAGAAATTCCAAGCTATCTTGGTGATTGTTTATTTTGGGAGATCTTATGCATTCAGAATAACTGAAGGGTACCCAATAATCTATCTGGTCCGATTCAGAACTTGGTCATCACAGCTGCATTAGGCTACTGACACCAGATGAATCTACTTTAGCATTTCGAAAGCTCTCAGGAGCAATAGGTACCAGTTTTCCTTCCCCCATTGAAGTTTAGGACTTATTACAAACCCACAGCCAGGCCAAATTGCACTTCCAGCTTCATAAATTGCTTAGTGATGCCAGCCTTATCCCACATTCTGCTTACTCTTATATTTGCATACTCAATTCTTTGCAAGCGCACACGTGAGACTCCAAAACGTAAACCATCACGGTGGCAAAAATTAAGCCTTATCATGCTGCGGAGTAGCTTCCGTTGTATTGACTGTATTTAGAAGCCATTGAGGACAGAATATCGCATCTTCATACTTTCTTCTTTTAAACAGTAAATGAGACATGCCTGTTTAGCTGCTTAATGAATGGAAGCAACACTGTCTACTGACCATGATTGCAGTAAGTGGATTTCGTTGCAGCAAAGCGGAGTATTGCAAAATAAAATCTACAAAGACGAATACTTATAAGTTTTTTCTTTGTGTAAATGACTAGGAGATACACCGCCATGCGGTCATAGTTCTACAACAGAACCTCGGAATGAAACTCACTCGGATAGCACATTAATTTAAGATTAAGAAAAAGATTACGTACCTGTGGGAGATAAAATAGATACTGTTGTACAGAAGCAGCTCAGTAAATAGAGAGAAAAAGTCAAATTCAGTGGCCGGCCTGTTGCTGACATAATTAACAATAGATACTGTTGTTTTTGCTCACAATTTCCACAAGTCTGCTCACCCACTCTGTTCCTGCATCTGTTTAATACTAATCCAGTTAGAATATATGACTTCAAGGCTTACATAACTGCGAAATCCCCCAGGATACTGCTTATTATATAGAAACTGTTACATCGTCGAGATAATAAAAATTAGAGAATGGTTCCTGGACTAGTACACACACACACCGCACACACGCTACATGTTGTCCATAAAAACAACAGAGAAGCAACAGAACTTACAGGACTAACCTAGCCATAAGCTCATACAATTAACAGAGCATACAAGTCTCACAGGTAGCAGAATGAGCTGAATGTTAACAAAAGTAAATGGACATGGTTTGAGCAGTCTTGGGTAGCAATCTTTCAAAGGTGAAGTTGGATTCTTAGAAGCATATATACCGATATGTTTGTCAGCATCTTTTCTATCAAATCCAGGGAACTTCCTCAAATTTTTACTTCTTTCATCTTAAATAGGGCCGATGCGGTCAACAACAGTAAGCCTGTTGGCACTTTCATGGATGCATTTACTGCTAAATCAGTTCTGCTAAACAAATGCATAGATTGAAATTACATCTGAAGTTCAAGAATTAACCTATTGGAATCCGTTTACCTACTGAAAACAAAAATAAAATCCGGATCCCTACATCAGTTGGATTTCCAAAATCTACACATTTTGTATATAAGCTTCCTAAGTGTAAGGAAGACAACCCCACACTATGTGGTCTTAAACAACGGTTAATGTGAATATATCTCCTCCTTGTGCGTCAAAACAAAACAAAAAAAACGGATAGTGTGTGGACGAGTTAGAAAGCACTCCAGAGCTTTGAATTTCCAACCTAAATATCCTTCAGGATTCCTAAAAGTGATGCCACTGGTCAAGTTTTGAAAAATGATATACTTTGTCCTATGCGGCTACAGCAAGGCTACATATTGATTCCAATATAGATTGTCCTTTAACTCAAATTACCCAGATTGTTTCATGGTTGAATTTATTAGAGATGGAGCAGATAGATGTAAAAATCTGCAGGAAATTCCGTTTGACTTACTTTCACACTTGCGTTCCACTTTTGATGATCTGCACTGCAGTCACAGGCAGCACTGCTCTTGTTAACACGAACGAGACAGATCGACAGGCTTTGCTTGCAGTAAAGGATCTGATTTCTGGAGATCCCTTGGCTGTCCTAAGTTCATGGAACCAGTCTGTTCATTTCTGCCATTGGCAAGGAGTCACATGTGGCGTTCGCCATCAAAGAGTGACCGGGCTAGACCTGTCGTCTCAAGAACTTGTGGGATCGTTGTCTCCTCAAATTGGAAACCTCACCTTCCTTAGAGCTATCCGCCTCGATAATAACAGCTTCCGCGGCCCTATTCCAAAAGAAATTGGTCGACTCTTTCGTCTGAAATATCTTTCCCTGTACAACAATTCCTTCCAAGGTGAGCTTCCTCTCAACTTGACCCGTTGCTCAAAACTCGAAGTCCTATTCTTAAATTTAAATCATCTTGAAGGAAAATTTCCTCCAGAGCTAGGATCATTGCCGAAACTACTGGTATTGCGTATATCTAGTAATCGTTTCACAGGAAGGATCCCACCTTCACTTGGGAATCTATCCTCTCTGCATACACTTGCTGCAAACTTTAACAACCTTGAGGGGCACATTCCTTCAGAACTTGGGCAGCTGTCAAACTTGGAAATTCTTTCTTTCCCGGGCAACAATTTGTCCGGTATGGTTCCACCGCTGCTTTACAATATCTCATCCATCAATGCCTTTATTTTGTCTGCCAACAAATTAAGTGGAAACCTCCCACCAGATATAGGGTTGACCCTTCCAAACCTGCAATTATTTGGTCTTGGAGATAACAATTTCTCAGGCCCTGTTCCTCCATCAATAGTAAATGCTTCTGGACTTGTAAATTTTGATATCTCCGCCAACAACTTTAGGTGGCCTGAACCAATGAACTTTGGAAGCCTTCATGATTTAGAATGGCTAGGCCTTGGCAACAACCAACTTGGAAGTAACAAACCCAATGACTTGGAATTCCTCAATTCTATAACCAATTGCACCAATCTGAGGATACTGACCTTATATCAGAATGGTTTTGGAGATGTCTTGCCTAATTGAATTACGAATCTCTCCAGCAAGCTAACCACATTGTTCTTGGGTGAAAACCATATATCGGGAACCATACCACGAGATATTGGAAATCTCGTTGGCCTTAGATCCTTAACATTTACTCAAAATATGCTCACAGGTATTATTCCTGAATCCGTTGGGAAACTTTCTGAGGCGGTACAACTAGGCATGTCAGAAAATAATATATCAGGAGAAATCCCCCCATCTTTGGGCAACATTACTGGACTGAGTACTCTTATTTTGAGAAGAAATATGATCGAGGGAAGCATACCTACTGCATTGGGTAATTGCACACGTCTACAAATATTGGACCTAGGATATAATCGCTTGACTGGGCCGATACCTAAGCAACTTATCAGACTATCTTCCTTAACTGATGGTTTCCGGTTAGGTCCAAATTATTTGAGCGGACCATTACCACCGGAAGTGGGGAACTTGAAAAATCTTAGGCAGATGGATATTTCAAGAAATAAGCTATTTGGAGAAATTCCAAGCACTCTTGGTGATTGTCAATTGCTGGAATTCTTGTTTATTCAAAATAACCTTTTCGAAGGCACCATTCCACCATCCTTCAAACAACTGAAGGGTATCCAAGAACTAGACCTTTCTAGCAATAATCTATCTGGTCAGATTCCAGGATTCCTAGGGGAGCTCACTTTACTTCACAGTCTCAACCTTTCGCATAATATGTTTGAGGGTGAAGTTCCAACTGAAGGAGTTTTCAGTAAAATTAGTGCATCCTCAATTGTGGGAAATAATAGGCTTTGTGGAGGCATTCCAGCACTGCAATTGCCTGCATGCCCCAAAATGGTCCCAAATAAGGAAAAGAGACCTATCCTTCACATAATAGTACCTCTTGTAGTAGTTCTATCAGTGGTTCTGTTGTTAGCATGCCTTGCCTTGATTTTTTATCGACGTAAAAAATCCCAAAAGCAGGCCTCTTCTACCTCACAGTTGCAGAATCAGTATCAAAAGCTCTCTTACGCAGAACTTTCTGAAGCTACCAATAGATTTGCCTCAACTAATTTGATTGGAGAGGGCAGATATGGTGCTGTTTATCGAGGGACTCTCAATACTGCTGAACAAGTTGTTGCAGTGAAGGTACTTAAACTTCAAGAACATGGCGCTAGCAAGAGTTTCAAGGCAGAGTGCGAAGCATTGAGAAACCTTCGTCATCGGAATCTCGTCAAGATCATCACAACTTGTACAAGCTTAGATAATCAAGGCAATGATTTCAAGGCTTTGATCTTTGAGTTTATGCCAAATGGGAGTTTAGATAGCTGGTTACACCCAATTACACCTGAAAAGCAGGATTCCAAGAGCTTGAACTTGGTCCAGAGACTCAACATTGCAATTGATGTGGCCTCAGCATTAGATTACCTTCACCATCATTGTGAAACAGCAATCAGCCATTGTGATCTAAAGCCGAGCAATGTTCTTCTTGACAACGACCTTTGTGCTCATGTTAGTGATTTTGGCCTTGCAAAGTTTATTTTAACATCCGTAAGTGTATCGAGTCATACACATTCTAGTTCAACTGGAATTCGAGGAACAATTGGATATCTTGCCCCAGGTACGTCCGTTACCCATTTTTTCTTTTGGTTTTTTTGTTTAAAATATTTATTGGTAACACAAACGCGCGTAATCTGGCACACCTTGCTCAATGGTGTCAATGAGGTTTCTACTTTGTGTACCATGTAGTCTCTGATACAGGTTTGTTTTGAGCTTTGAAATATTGAGGGAGTGTTGTTACCATCATAATACTCCTGGAGATGAAGATCTGCTTCGTTACGATCAAAATCCTTTGACTAACATCGAGTCTTTGATGAACGCATATGGGATAACTTGGCAATGTAATATGTTGATCGTTTAGTTGAAGATGCACGTAATACGTTGGCATTTGTTTTTCGGTGCTCAGATTTGTGCAGCAAACTTGTGTAATTAGTTCCTGGTTCCCTTTTGGGCTGCCCTATCCTGTCTATACTTCTGCTTATAACGCAACCAATTTCAGGATAGGAACAAAGTCATCAGTCTGAATATACCAAAGAAGTTTACTTGTTTGAGAAACTAAGTTGTTTCATGTTGCAGAGTATGGTATGGGGGAGGAAGTGTCAACACAAGGTGATGTATACAGCTATGGAATCATGCTACTGGAAATGTTCACCGGAAAAAGACCTACTGATGGCATGTTTAAGGACAACCTTAGCCTCCACAACTACGTTAAATTGGCCCTCCCAGACCGCGTGATGGAGATTGTTGATTGTAAAATCATGCTTTTGGAAGAAGCAAACAAGATTAAGCAACGTAAGGGATACGTTGCTAAAGTGGAATCGTGCATTGCCTCCATCCTTCAAATTGGACTCTCTTGCTCTGCTGATTTGCCAAGTGAGAGAATGGATGTTGGAGATGTTCTCATGGAACTCCATCAGATTAGGCATTTCCACAGCAGAGAAATAGAACTAGCAGAGAGAGAGCTAGAGATACATAACTCAGTTAAAGACAAATCTGTGGTTTGATGATTTCCCTATGTATTTTTCCTAATTGAGAAAATCTTTGACAAATATGTTGCTAAATCTTTTTATAGCAAGTCATGCATGAAACAACAGAAATGTAATCTGCAGAAACTGACCCATCAGAATGTATCAGATGTGACCAAAAAGATCACAATCAACTGCATTTTATTTGTTTAGTTATTTGGTCTCTGACCATTAACATATCTGCTCAATAATTTGCACTCAACCACTTCTTATACCGAGAAATTACAAAATCTTGTAGCGACGATCTTGACTTTTAACGGCACCTTTTACTGTCAAGGTATGCCTTATATCAGAAACCTGAGTTTGTGGTTTTCTATAGAAGATGAGAACCAGGACTTGACCAGTCCGAGACTATGATCTTCCATTATTCATGGAGGTTTGTTTAGTAAAAGGAGACCATGCTGTACTTGTAGCATGTGTGCTCTGTGGCAAGAAAGCCTCGTGACTAAGACCTCATATCATCTAAAGATTCAAGCCCATTAGGTATTGCAGCTACCTTGACGCTTCATGGCAATTATAAGAGGTGGAGAGCCAGACAGGTCAAGTTGTGAGAATGATTGAAGTCTATCAAGTTTCTTACACGACCACAGCAAGGCCAAAATGCACACAATTGCACGTGATTGAAGTCTATCAACTTTGGACAAATAAGTCGAACGTTGAATCGTTTTGGCAAAAAATATCAAGTTATCGGTCGCTTTCAAAGCTTAAGCTATTAAAGAATAAGTTTAACAATGTTATCATTGTTAACACTCTCCTTAACGCGCACACAATTACACGTGAATAGACAAATTAAGATGCACTGTTGCCAAGTGCATAAATGAACAGAGTGCAAATTGTACTATTGGACAAAGGGACCAAATATGCAACCTCTGATACCATTGAAAAACACGACTTTGGTTTTTCTTTTTAAGGTGAGGAAAAAAAGAGAATTTATCACTACTTACAAGGTGTGTGTACATCTAAAATTTACATTTACATATTTACGGGAGTGAGCTTTAGTCAAGAAAATCAGTTACAATGAAATACAAAAACTACATGTTTGACACAAAGGAACATGCGACAAAATTAATTTCAACCTTGTTGGGAATGATTTCTTGCAGATTCTTAGCTTTTAAGAAAAACGTCCAATGACTTCTTTAATCGATGTTAATGGCCGGCTTAACAAACAATGTGTTGTTATCTTGTCAAGATTTTGATTAGTTTTTTATAATTGAAAGCTGGGGACAGGAGATTGTATTCATTAGCAAATACATATTCAGAGTTCCCGAAAGAAGACACAAAAACAGTAACGGCAGACGTAGGAAGTACCCAAAAAGTTCACTGTTCTGCTTGACTTTGTTGATCTGAGAATGATAAAAAAGAAAAGAACAATTGGGACTTTCCCGGGTTGCGTTTGGAATTGATTATGAGATGGTCAAACCTGATTTAATCTAGTATGAGTATGTTTGACAAAAGAGATTAAGAGATTTAGAGGGTGTTTGGGGTTGATTTTGGGATGGTCAAATAAATCAGGTACGTGAGTGTTTGCAAACGAGATTCATCCATAATCCTCAAAAGTGAGGATTATGAAATAATCATTTTTTTCATAATCAGGTTTAACCTTCTAATTCACCATCATATCCCCATACTTTTCACAAAAAGACCTCTCATACTTCTTAATTAATTATCTTAGATAGTTTCTAGAGTTTATCTCTTCTCCTACAGTTAGATAATTCTTCTTTTTAGCTTAACATAAACATACAAATATCATAATCATATCCTTCAACTATTCTCCTTGATTAACACTTCAAATATCCAAAATCCAGAGACGACTAACATTCGTTCTACGATTGCGTACTCAACCCAAATCCAAGGTTTATGGCCAAATCTCAATCTTATAATCTAATAGGAAATAAATTCCCCAAACTTATTCCACCTTTTCGAGGTTCAACCCCAATCACATATGTCTTAGGCTTAGGAGTCTACAGAATCTCAAACCTAAGCTCTGATACCATCTGTAACGCCCCGGATTTATTTACGGAGCGTTAATGCCGAAATACACAGAGATCAGATAAAATCTTATAATTATCAGAAGACTTCAAATTGGTAAATCAGAGCATACACTATAATCCCAAACGAAACAATATCGAAAGTCCCCCAAACGAAAATCAGAAAACCTTAAAATACCAGAAATATTCCCAACGGTCGATTAGAGAATGCACTAATAACTCCCAAGAGTACATCAATAACTGTCATAGGGGCCAAAACTTTTATACAATCCAAAAACTTACTCCAACACGGAGTTCAAAACAAAACCTAAACAATACCAACTTGTCCTAATTAAATACACTTAAATGTCAATACTAACTCTGAAATAAGGCAGCTAACTTTGGTCACACAGCTAGCCCTTCAAATCTGAAATCCCACCTACTAACCTCCTGAAAGGAAAAACAATAAGGGAATGAGCCAAATGCCCAGTAAGGTCGCTCAAAGGACCAATCAGTCGGAACCCAAAGATAACAGAGAAACAAAATTTCGGAAGCACCAAATTTGTTTTAACGGAACAGATAATCAAACCAAATTTTGAATGTCAAAAACGCTTCTGAATACAAAGACAGACACAAAGGTTTCAACAGACAATATTTCAAAGGCACACCAATTTCGACTGAATTGAGGTCAGACCAAATTCAAATGTCAAATTATATCAGAGTACAGAAATAGACACTAGACATGTCAGACCGAATATCATATGCCAAAATATATCAGAGTTCGGAAATAGACACTAGATATGTCAGACCGAATATCATATGCCAAAATATATCAGAGTACGGAAATAGACACTAGATATGTCAGACCGAATATCATATGTCAAAATGTATCTGAATACGGAGACAGACACTATCGGACCAAATATCAAATATCAAAATACATCTGAGTTCGGAAACAGATACTATCGAAACAGACACTAGAGAGCCATTCAGAAAGTGGTCACATACGTCACTCCTGACATATGAGGCCGGTTCGGAAAGTAAGATCGCGATCTCTAGCTCAACTCCCCTGAGCTAGCCCACGTTTCAATCCACGTGGGTAAGTCAGAAATAAGTCACATACACTGTGACATGGCTCATAAAGTCACCAAAACAAAATCTCAAAATAACCGTTATCAAATATCGAACAAATCAAACCATATTCAGAAGTTTCAAAATCACATTATCAAACAACGAACTCGTCAAACAATAAGTGGAGTTCACGAAAATAATAACGATCATAAATCACTGAAACGACGATATCAATATGTCAATATTCTGAGGTCAAACAAATCCGACGGAATTTGATTTTTCACAAATCATAGAATTGACAACAAGTCATTCTTAACAAAGTTCAAAACAAAAACGAGATGAAGAATCATTTATCCCCATATGAAGAGACTCGGATTTCAAAAGAATTGACAACGAGTTATTCATAACCATGGTCAAAACAAAGGGAAAAGAACGTCACTTAACTCAATTCGAAGAAGTTCAGATTTCCAAAAAGAAACTAAAGACGCACATCAGCGTCTGGTCCATCGCTGATTTATATTTTCGAAAGTAAACCCTTACCTTAATCAAGCCTCCAGAGAGTCACAAATCCTTAAGCTCCTCCTTAGAGCTTCCAATTTTCCAAGCCATCTTCTCCAATCTCTCTCTTTCTCTCTCTCTCTCTCTCTCTCTCTCTCTCTCTCTCTCTCTCTCTCTCTCTCTCTCTCTCTCTCTCTCTCTCTCTCTCTCTCGTACAAAGGAGAAGAAAAGAAACAGAGAACCAAAAAAAAATGCTAGAAATGAAAATAGAACACTATTTATATAGAGAGACAAAAATTTAAGTTTGCATTCGAATGAAACACTTTGAGTCACTAAAACACACACTTTGAGTCGACTAAAACACAAACTTTGAGTCGAATGAATTTTTTTTTTCCTTACACTTTCAGTCGACTAAAAACCCACTTTTAGTCGAATCAAACACTTTAAGTCGACTAAAACTCACTTTTAGTCGAAGCTTTCCAAAATCACTGTTCACATATATACTGTTCAAAATCACTGTTCATATTTACTGTTCAAAAATCACTGTTCATCGACTAAAACCTTTAAATTCCACTAAAACTCTAGAAAACCATTTTTACACAATTTAAATACTTTTTAGTCGACCGAAACACTTTTAGTCGACTAAAACCTTTTAAATTCGACTAAAACTTCAGAAAACCATTTTTATTCGAAGCCAAACTATTTTCCTTCGACCGAATATTTCAGAACTCAAAAACTTTATAATCAATAAGTTTTGATTCGAATGAAACCACTTTCATTCAACCGAAAATTTCAGAAACAGTCCCAATTCATTTTCTTAATGTTAACAAAAGACCACAAACTTAATTAATCAAAAATATTAATTTCGCACAAGGAAAAGAAAATTTCAGGGTATTACATTGATACCAATGTTAATAATTAAAGATGCCTACCACGTGACACTTAGTGGGTTTGGGGACATACCGTACGAAATATCCGAAAATTCCGACCAAGGATCCTTATTGTTATGAGCCTCCAACACGCTCAATTTTTATTCGCATGTACGAAAACGACTATTAGAGTTGAGTTTTTTGTCCAGGAATCAAATCCTATAACTTTGTGATATTCTAGAAAGAGTGCAACAGGGGAAGAGATTGTCTTGTGACTTATTGTATTTGTCATGTGATATCTGGTTTTATCTCAAACACTTAGGAGACAAGGACCGTATTTATCTCAAATACTTAGGAAATAAATATTCTCTAATTAATTGTAGTAATTATGATGAATAAATAAACATTATCTGTTAATGGGCGGATAATGAATCAGAATAAATTTCATCCTTGTTGATTTCTTGCAGATTCTTAGCTTTTAAGAAAAACGTCCAATGACTTCTTTAATCGATAAGCAGGGAAAAACGAATCAGGTGATGGCTGCAATCACTAGCTTCTAGACTAAAACCTCACAAGTCAACCATCATGAATTGATAGGGAAATTAATCCATGATGATGATTACGATTACATGTCTTTGGTAATAGTAATACTGCAATGAAGAAGTCAATGTTAATGGCCGGCTTAACAAACAATGTGTTGTTATCTTGTCAAGATTTTGATTAGTTTTTTATAATTGAAAGCTGGGGACAGGAGATTGTATTCATTAGCAAATACATATTCAGAGTTCCCGAAAGAAGACACAAAAACAGTAACGGCAGACGTAGGAAGTACCCAAAAAGTTCTGAGAATGATAAAAAAGAAAAGAACAATTGGGACTTTCCCGGGTTGCGTTTGCACTGCTCAACGACTCGATCCAATGTGCTACCAAGAGCTGGATACAATACTGGCTGACGCCACGATGAAACTGTGGAAAGAGACTCATCCAGGGTCTCTCCTTTTCGCAAGTTGCAAGGCATGCATGCATCGGCTCAGTAGCAATGCCGTGGCTATGTCTTCAATGGAACGGCTTGTTTCAACACAACCAAGTGAAAAAAAATGAGAAGCTGGCTTCAAAAAAGTATCTTAGAAGTGGAAGGTGCATCGTCGATTACTGGAAGAACAGCACATTAGCACCATGATACTTCGATTCGTTTGAAATTTGAGTATATGTTACACAAAGCTCATATTCAGTTCATTCCACAGCTAGAACTCTTAAGAAAGATATCCCATCTTTGGCGCCATCCAGCTACTCGTACAAACTTCCTGATTTTTAAATGTGGTTGAGTGAATGGTAACACTTCCTCCATCTTAAATAATGCATCTTCTAGACAACACCAGGTCACGTCTTTAAACTATTAAATATCATCAACAGGAAAGACAAGCAGATATATATCTATGATTATCTTGCCCACAATAACTTAGTTTACACAATAACGTAACAGAAATGACTATAATCTTGTAAATGTAATTCCATAAGAATAAAGGGTCACCCAAGAGGTCATGTTTCTGCTGGAGAAGAAAGAACTGGTAAGCCTGGATAGCCCGGGAAAATTAAGAAAAGAGGGGTTTTGGGAATAAATGTTTGTGAAAGGTGGGATTCTTTTGAAAACTTAAGAAAAAATGGGGTGACTTTTTAAAATTTCTGAACAAGGGATACACTTAAGAAAAAATGGGTTTTTTGAAATCAATTAATTTGGTCTTCTTAGATTACCTTTCCCGCCAAAATTGTTGACCCTTGTTCTGGTACAAGTCGTTTTCTGCAATAATACAAGTACGGTTATGCAAAAACACTTATCAGTTTGTGCAGATATTCAAGTCTTTTTTTCTCTTCCAACTAATGCAAGAATACAGAATCTGACATGCACTTTTGCATAAAAGGACTTGGGTTTCTGTAGAAAGTGACTAGTTTCACCCAGATCGTGCTTCTACACCGTTCTTCTATGATTGATCGGTAAATACACTCCGAAGTTGATCATTTTCTCCTCAGCACCTATGTGTATATTTGGGCCGATAAAATGCGGCCTAATTGAGAGGTGACAGCATCGATAAGAGAATCATAGGAGGCGCAACTAATATTGTTTCTTCCTTCGCGTATCAGTCCAGCAGAGGTTACGTAGCTGTGTGGCCTACAAAGGATCATCCAACGTTTAGACTTTTTGAGTTGGAGCACTGCTTGGTTGATCCTCAGAATCGGGAATCACGCGTGCGGATCATTCAAGTTCTCCGTGTTGAAAACTCCGAGTTGGTGTTACAGAACACCAAAGTCTTCGTTGAACAGTGGTATGGGCCCTTCAGAAATGGGGAACAACTTGGTGGATGTGCTATCTGTGATTCTACATTTGCCGCCACCGATGCCTTGAAAAGTTCACAAATTACTGATGGTTGGCAAGGCCTAAATGTTGTTGCCCGCTTCCAAAATTCTCAAAATGTGAGTTATACAAGATTTCCCTTTCTCCCTACTGCTTCTTTTTTGAGGTAATAAAATTTATGTTAACAAATTAGAATACTTTTTTGAATTGGTATACTAATAATTCTTATATGTTTCACTCGATTTTTTTTAGTACTAACTGCAACAATGAGTTAGCTCTTATTCACGGGGTAACTGAAGAGGTGTTTTAGCAATGCATGCGTGGATAGCTTATTTCTTGTATGTATTGAATCCTCTTAAGATGTCGAGGGAGAAGAGCAGCCTCATCTGCAGTTCTTTTCATTACAAAACGGCTAAATCGCATCCGTTTTTTCAATCCCAACCCCCTTAGCAAGGGAAAGTGTAGTTCCCGCAAGGTCCTATTTTTTTAGGAGTCCCACCGAAGTAAAAGCAGCGCTTGTACCCCCCGTAATTTCTGCATAAAAAGACTGGGGTGTCGGCAGAATCTGACATGCACTTTTGCATAAAAGGACTTGGGTTTCTGCACACAACGACTTGTGTGGTGTTAGAACCAAACTGCTTTCTTTTTTGCAGAGTAACTGAATATTAATACGAAGGGACAAATTCAAAACTTTGAAAACAAACTTGATACCACATTTTTGCACGTATGTTTATGTCTGATGATCTCGTTTCCTGTGAATTGTGTGCGTGTGTCATCAATTGTGTGTGTAGTCGATAGTGCCGTGTGAATTTTGGAGGCTGTCACTATGTTTCCACTTGCTTGGTCATCAGTTTCCACTTGCTTGGTCATCAGCGGCGCCCACTTTCACCCTCCCTTAATATCCACCGCCCTTTTTAACCTCCGCAAATACCCTCACATAATCCTCAATTTTATCCAACAAATCAATCCCAATCGCCAATATCTTTATTTCCATTATGCTTGTGTAACGTTAGTCACCACTTCCGATGGTTATTATACAACTATGTCATAAATTCAAAGGATATAACTGGTAAGTACATAAAAGCGAGTTTGGATCAGTTCCAACCTATCTTTTTTTTTAATTAGACGTTGATATTTAAAACTTGATATTTAGTTTTTCATTATTCTAAAAGCAAAGAAGAAATAATCTTGCTTTAATGAATACCACCGGCACGCTTGCATGAAGAAAGGGGAGCTAAAGCATTAGCATGGAAGTCGTTGTTCATGAAGGAGATTAACATGTTTGGAATTTTTGGTATTGAAAATTATAACAAGTGGGTGGGTGGGGGTGGGGGTGGGGTGAGGCGTGGGAAGGGGAGACGAAAGGGGGTGGGGGGCATGTAGTTTGGAGGGAAAGCTGATTTGGAGGAGAAGATGTGGAGGGGTAGTTTGGGTAGTCAAAAACTTAAGTTTAAAAAAAACCCCATTTTTTTAAGCTCCCCCACTGTTCAGAATTTTCAAAAGAAAACTCACTTTTTCTCAAGTTTTGAAATATATCCCACCTTCTACAAAAACTTAACCCCAAAACCCACTTTTTCCTAGTTTTCCCTGTTATATCTTCACCTATAACTTGTGTAAAGTTCATCATTACCTTGACCCTTAGAATCTTGACACTTGAGGAGTACAAAAATATGAGTTATGGGCTAGTACCTTCATCTTACTTCCTTTCATGTTCTGTATTCTTTTACATGCTTTTCATTGGAACCTTGAGTACCATTGGTGGTTTCACAAATGAGACAGACCTGCAAGCTTTGCTCACCTTCAAAAAACTAGTAACTGAAGATCCTCTCCAGGCACGAGTTAAGTGCCTGGAGTGGATTTTTTTTTATTGAAAAATAAAATAAAAAAAATCCACTCCAGGCACTCAACTCGTGGAATGAATCTCTTCAGTTTCCCACTTTTTCCTAATTTTCCCATTCCATTCCATAAATCAACAAAGGGTCAGCCAAGAGGTCATGTCTCTGCTAGCCCATATAAATCTCACCTGTAACTTGTGTAAAGTTATCATTACCTCGACCCTGAGAAACTAGACACTTGTGGAGCACACAGCACCAAATATGACTTCTAGGCTAGTACCTTCACCTTACTTCCTTTCATGTTCTGTCTTCTTCTACCTGCTTTTTGTTGGAGCCTTTACCACCATTGGTGGTTTCACAAATGAGACAGACCTGCAAGCTTTGCTCTCCTTCAAAAAACTAGTAACTGAAGATCCTCTCCAGGCACTCGGCTCGTGGAATGAATCTCTTCCTTTTTGCAGTTGGCGTGGAGTCACGTGCAGTCTCCGCCACCAGAGAGTGACCGTCCTGAATATGTCGTCCCTCAAACTGGTGGGTTCCTTATCTCCTCATGTAGGAAACCTTACCTTCCTCAGGGAGCTCAATCTCGGGGAAAACAACTTCCATGGGACAATCCCCCAAGAAAGTGGCAGAATGTTCCGACTGCAATATCTTCGTTTGGCTAATAACTTCTTCCAAGGTAGCCTTCCTACAAACCTGACTTACTGTTCTAATCTTCGAATCATTGACTTGACGCTGAACAACCTTGAAGGAAATGTTCCCGCTGGATTGAGCAGTTTGTCTAACCTCAACGAACTGAGTCTTGGCAGAAATAACTTCACCGGAATGGTTCCAGTTTCTTTGGGGAACCTTTCTTCTCTTCGTATACTTGACCTATCTAGAAACTATCTACATGGAAGCATTCCTGAAGAGCTTGGACTTCTATCCAACTTAGAGGTGTTAGAATTGTCGTCAAATAATTTGTCCGGAACGATTCCTCTACAGCTCTACAACATCTCATATATTCAAACCTTTTCAATCACAAACAACCTGTTAAGTGGGAGTTTTCCACCTAATCTAGGCCTGAGTCTTCCAAACCTCAAATCTTTCTTGGTTGCTAAAAACCGATTCTCTGGATCCATTCCAGTATCACTAGCCAATGCTTCCGGACTTGTGCATATTAGCGCAGGGCAGAATGCTTTTACAGGACCTATACCACCGAATTTGGGATCTCTTCAAGAACTAGAAGAGTTACATTTTGGAGGCAACCCACTTGGAACTGACAAGTCCAATAATATCAGCTTCCTGTCCTCATTAACCAACTGCACCAACTTAAGAGTTCTAAGTTTATATGGAATGCAGCTTGAAGGTGCGCTACCCAGCTCCTTTGCAAACCTTTCCACCACACTCACTTCGGTTTGGCTGGACGAGAACTACATAACTGGAAGCATACCAGTAGGGATTGAGAACCTTGCTGGTTTAAGCTACCTTACAATAGATACCAACTTGCTCACCGGCAGTATTCCTGATTCCATTGGAAAACTTACCGGGTTGCAAGAACTCTACCTCTTTATGAATAACCTTACAGGGATAATTCCATCCTCCATTGGCAATATTACCGGACTGAGTATTCTTATTCTAATGGATAATAGGTTAGAAGGAAGCATACCTGCTTCTTTAGGTAATTGCAGAGGATTGCAAGATTTACATCTTGCTGGAAATCGCCTCTCCGGTGAGATACCTAAACAAGTTGTTGGTCTCTCTTCCCTCTCTATTGGCCTCAACCTGGCAGGAAACTATCTGACGGGATCGTTACCATCAGAAGTCGGTAACTTGAAAAATCTTGCCTTGCTTCGTGTTTCAGAAAACAGATTGACCGGTGAAATTCCAAGCACACTTGGCAATTGTCTGATGTTGGAATCCCTCGATATGGAAGGTAACTTTTTTGAAGGAGCTATTCCATCAACGTTGGGACAACTAAAAGGTATTCAAGCCATAGATCTTTCGCGCAACAACTTGTCCGGTCTGATTCCAAGTTCTCTTGGAAAGCTGCGCTTAATTACGAATCTCAACCTTTCTTTTAATATGCTGGAGGGTGATGTGCCAAACGAAGGAGTCTTCACCAACATCAGTGAATTTTCAGTCTCGAATAATAAAAAGCTATGTGGAGGAACTATGGCATTAATGTTGCCCGCATGCCCTGCAGAAATCACAAGGAAACAAAGACGGGTTTCTTCTCGTACAGTGATAATTCTTGCGACCACTCTGTCTATCTCCTTTATTTTGTTTTTAGCAGGCATCTGTGCAATTTTTTTGGTAAAAAGATCCAAAAAACAACCCTCTAAGACCTCAGCAATGGAGAAACAACACCACAATATTTCTTATGCAGAACTCCTTCAATCCACAAATGAGTTTTCTGCAGAAAACTTGATTGGTGAGGGGCGATATGGCTCTGTTTTTAAAAGTGTTCTCAGTTCTGGTGAACAAACTGTTGCTGTCAAGGTGCTCAAACTTGAACAGATGGAGCTGCGAAAAGTTTCTTGGCAGAATAGCATTAAGGAATCTTCGTCACAGGAACCTTGTAAAGATCATCACATCATGCTCCAGCATAGATTTCAAAGGGAATGATTTCAAAGCTTTGGTGTTTGAGTTTATGCCAAATGGGAGCTTGGAGAACTGGTTACATTCAGGTTTCTCTGAGCAGCACGACGCAAGGATCTTGAACATATGGCAAAGGCTAGATATTGCGATTGATGTGGCCTCAGCATTGGATTATCTCCATCACCAGTATGGAACACCTATCGTTCACTGTGATTTGAAGCCCGCCAATATCCTCCTTGACAATGATCTATGTGCCCGTGTAAGTGATTTTGGCCTAGCGAAGTTTCTTTCAGCCACCAAAACTAATCCCAGTGCTGCACAATCCAGTTCAACTGGAATTAGAGGAACAGTTGGGTATGTTCCACCAGGTAATAATGTCAACTCGTGTATTACTATTTGTTTCTTTAATTGCGCAATAGAATCCCCTAAACTCTACATACAACCCCCACCACCCCCACCCCCACCCCCACCCCCCCACACACACACACAACTGGAACCGGAGACAGCTTCACCACTAGGCTGTCCCCTTGGTATCAAGTCCTATACTTCCTAGCCAATCTTTTGAGGAAACAGACTAGTTATTTGTATTTAGCCTTAGCCTCCATATCATATTGCATTACAAGGCTGGGCATTTAAATGCAGCTAAAGTTTGAGGGCTTTGTTCATCTCTGAACGATAACTAGTCTGTTTTTTTGAACTGCAGAATATGGTATGGGTGAAGAGGTATCAACACAAGGTGATGTGTACAGCTACGGGATCTTGCTACTGGAAATGTTTACCGGGAAAAGACCGACCAACAGCATGTTCACGGAGAGTTTGAGTCTCCATAACTATGTTAAGAAGGCTCTCCCATATCAAGTGATGGAGATTGCTATTCCAGAAATATCGTTGGAAGCGGAAGATGGCTCAGATAAAACCAGTAAATGTAGTAATGGCAGCATGGTGCAGATAGAAGAATGCCTGTTGTCAATCCTTCGAATTGGAGTTTCATGTTCAGCTGAAATGCCAAGAGAGCGAATGGACATTAATGATGTTCTCATGGAGTTGCACCGGACAAGGAATGCATTCCTTCAAGTTAGAAGAGAGCAAACCTTAATTACCGACATCCCAACCTCGTCGATGCGCAACATGGAGTAAATATGTAAGAAGCAACATAGTACTATTCGTTGCATAAATGCATTCAACTCTACAGAAAGCAAACTCGGATCAAGCGCACACATTTTTTTGAAAAAAAGTACTCGAACTTGACTTCTGGCTGGTGGTAGGGGGAAGGGGCGCTCTCTGTGGAATCTTGCACAAGAATAATAGGTAATAACATCTTTTGATGTACAAATCATTGTTCCTAAAGTTTTGGGTTTTGTCTACGTATCATTAGGTGTTGGAGCCAAATCCGTGGTGTGTAAGGTGATTATCCGTGGTGTGTAAGGTGATTTTGCTCATGAACAAGTCATAAAAGGAGTGGAATTGTCCAACCTAGCTGGCTTTGAACTTCTTCTGAATCAAAATGCGGTTCCTTTGATAATCCGTGGGAAGTTTGTATCAGTTAACATGAGCAAAGCATTGCTTGATACTTATTAGCCCTTAAATTTTACAAGTACCAAGGCACCTCGACATTTAAGGTTCTGAGTATATTTTTGTAGCAGTTATATGTGATGTGTACTATTGCATGTTCTGTATTTCTATATTAAGGCACATATGTAATTGTACACTAATTACCCTATTATATATATGCTACTTTTTCCTGGGCCCGTGTATGCGACACCCATCTTATTCTCTGATCAAAACTAAAATCAACAATCAGCCCTGTTGACCATCGGGTAGAATGATGATATACAGAGAAACTCCATAGTTGGAATGAGAGGACTAGCTAAGTTGGATATAAATAGAGTTCTGGAACCGATCAACCTTTTCTTTAGATCAATTAATGGTATGGAATTGACAAGCGACTAATCTTCCTGTTTTCTGGTACCACGATGAATATACAGAGAAACTCCATAGATGGATTATTATTATTAGGTTTTAATCTCACAATCTGCTATTGGTTTCTACCTTTACTCGGACTTAGTATCATAAATGTGGGATGATTTTGATTGTTAGATAATTAGTGATTCACTTGATTGATTACTTGAGAAATTATGTTCAGTTTATTGAACTAATGGCATCGGAGAAAGATGAATGCTTATCAGTAAAACTAGATAGGAAGAATTATTGTGTGTGGCGATTTCACTTCGAGTACTCTGTGGAAGGCAAAGGATTATGAGGTTACATTGATGGAAGTGAGCCGCAGCCTACTGCAAGTCAAGTAAAAGAAGCAGAAGAGGAAGGTGCATAATGTCTAAGTTATTTCATGGATCTTGGGATCTGCGAATACTAGTATTGGAATTCTGATGAGAGGTCTCCACACTGCAAAAGACATGAAGGAGTGTCTTAAGAAATTATAGTAGCAATCAAATTTGTCATGTAACTTTCAAGTAGGACATGATATCTTTATTTATGGACAAGGTGAGAAGGGTACGCATGATGTTTCATGAACCTGTGGACTACATATGAGGTTGTGACTATGGGAAAGACAACGATTGCTTTTTGTCTTAGGACCTTGAAAGATACTCCATATAAATGATGAGAGGAAAGTAATGCATCTCCTAACGAAATTGTGTCCTGGTTATGAAATTGTTCGGGCTAATATCTTGAACAGTGGTACATTTAAGACCATGGATGCCGACGTTAGGGAACTCCTTTGAGAGGAGGCCACAATTGCTACACAAGCAACTCTTGAAGCGAAAAATGAACTTGATTGAGTGTTCATTGCTAAGCAGAATATGGAAAAGCGATCGGCCTCATACCCGAAGGACCTATCAAAAGCACAGTGCTTTGAATGTAAAGAATTTGGCCATGTGGTGTCACATTGCAACAGACGAACTTTTGTGTTTATTACAAGCAAACAGGGCATATTGTCACTGAATGTCCCGAAGTTCCGAAAAGGGTAGTGAGAATGTTAGTAAGAGGAAATCTATTTATCGTGGCACAACATCCAATGGCTCTAGTTTTGATAACTTCAAACAGAGGACATCTAATCATCATGTTTACTAGGCTGCCAGTATTGTATTTCATGAATCCTAGTTTGATGCACCACCACGTATTGCTCATGGTTTCAATTCTATCGTCAATCTCTGATGAGATCCATGAATTGGTTCAAAGGTCTGTATCCCCGACAATTTCTTCAGCAATTTTAGAGATGGGCTTGTCTCGTAGGTCCTCTCATTTGTCCTCCACAGTTAATTCCATTGGGATAATAGACTGCATTTTTTTTTTTGGTAATAAGAGAATTGCATTGATGGAGATAAAAAACTACAAGGAGTGAAGTTTGCTGCCTTAAGGCTTTACAGAACCATTTCTGAGCGTGAGTAAGTGCCAGAATAAAAGTTGTTGCGGCTAAAAACTGGACCGGGAACCACACCAGAAATCAGGCCTGCAAAAGAGAACATGGAGTGACCGCCGGGTGGGGTTCTGGTGGGGGAACGCTCCGATGCTTAAGTCAGAGATGGCTAACAAGGTAGAACTCTGAAAAGCAGTATTACACAATGTGTATGTGTGTGAACTTGTCTTTACCTGAGGGGGCTTGACCCCTTTATATAGTTGTAGCATGATGAGTCCTATTAGGACTGGACTTTGATCAACTCTAATCAGAATCTCATTAGGATCCTAGGGGATCCCATATCAATCTTAGTTGATTTAGTCAGAGCTTCTTTAGGATTATGTCCGGTGAAATATATGGAAAGTGACATATCAGTAATGAATCAGTATAGGTTACGTAACTACCACGTGTCGTCCGTAGATTGGAGGGGTATTTTTAGCTATATCAAAAGTAGTAATAAACAGAAGCAAAAGGATTTAAGCAAAGATACTACCCACTAGGGACTTTACAAAATACTCTATCATATCTGAAGATCCTCAGCTGCGCAGGTTGTCACTTACCCAATCTTGGTAGACGGGTATGCGAGCCTGACAGGCAAAACGAGCTAAGGATCGTGCTTATGTCCGGGCGTGTGGTCCAGCCCTATGGATACTATACTGATGAAATTGAGTCAAAAGGTGGCAAAAGTCATAGAGGATAGGTGCCACTGTATCCAGTACGTCTTCAGATCCTGACATCTGATGTAAAAGGAAGGGAGATGTAGTTAGTACATGAATATGTAAGAAATTCTGTTTCAATGCCCATTGTGATGTAAGAAGCAGACAATGTGCTAATGCAGTATAGTGATCGGATGAACTAATAGAGAAGGATGCCGTTCCACAGCGATTATTATTTGTGTAGCATACTAAACCAAAGTCGGCCCGTAGTTTCCGCTGGTCAAAACAGGCATGGATGAGCATGTTGATTGGTGCAGATTCTATGCAGAGGCAGGGTATCTGACTAGAATGCAAAGATATTGGCCCAGAAGGTGTGGGAAACCGCCTAATCGAATTCTTTGGGGAGCAGTTTGGTTGCGGCAATTGTCGAGGCGAAGAGGGTAATGCATCCGAATATTGTGAGATGTTATTATTTAGTTGACAAATTTGACGTATCAAAGCTATGGGTTGGAAAGGAATTTCCCAAAACACAAAGTTATTTCGGTGATTCCAGATAGTCCAGATAGTGACAAAAAAAATATATAATGGTGCGCCATGTATAGAGGGAGGAAGCCGACGGGTTGAGCCAGGCAATGAGCCATTCTTTAAATGATCCTTCCACATATGTGGCCTTGATACCAAGAGCTAGACCAAACCAAACAGGTCGAACCAAGGGGCATTTAAGGAACGAATGGTTTGAATCCTTGGGAAGAGAGTGACAAAGAGGGCAAAGGTTGGAAGGAATGATCTGGCGCTGAAAGAGATTGATGTTTAACGGTAAACGGTCCCATAAAATTTGCCAAATCAAATAATTAAATTTCAGCGGTAAGTTGTCCTCCAAACCTCGTTAGGGTAAGCCGGAGATTTGGAGGGCAGTTTGGGATGTTGAGAAAAGGTGTAGTCCATATGCTGATAGAGCATACGGTAGGCGGAGGCGACAATAAAATTCCCATCCTTGGTGAGCCCCCAAACTTGTTGGTCTTCAAAATCATTTGTGGCCACATGAATGGCCTTGATTTTGTGTCCATTGTTCGCGGAGAAAAACTGATCAATCTTCTGGGTATCCCAGGTGCCATTGCAAATACGATCACTGACCATCAGGGGCTGTGATTCTGTTAGAATAGCCTGAGGGTAGGGGATCCTAATGCTGTCAGGCACCCACCAATCATTCCAAATAATAATTTTCCTACCATTGCCCACCTGCCACCGTATGCCTTTTTGGAGGGTTTGTCGGCCAAGAATGATACCTCGCCATGCCCTTGAGAAGTTACCCATAGCCGGAGAGTGGAGAAAATCCCGGTTTACACAATACTTACCTTGGAGTACTTGTGCCAGGAGGGAATTAGGTGAAGTCCAATACGCCAAGCATTCTTCGTAAGTAGTGCAATATTTAGAAGTCTCATAGATTTGAAAGCTAGGCCTCTATTTTCTCGTGGGCCACATAAGGCGTGCCAGTTAATCCAATGCACTCCTCGAGATGACTCATTGCCAGACCACCAGAAATTGCTTAGTAACGTATCAATCTGTCGACACACCTGTAGAGGGAAGATACATACCTGCATATGGTAGAAGAGAAGGGAGTTTAAAACTGACTTAAGAAAAGTAGCTCGTCCAGCTTTATTTAGAAGTACGCCCTTCCACGTAGCGCACCGATCGCGAATGCGGTCAACCAGTTCCCGGAAGAAGGCTTTCTTGTGAGTAAGCATATCCAAAGATCCTCCCAAGTATTTGCCAAATTCACAGCTAACTGTGAAGCCTAAAGTTCGGCGAATAGCAATATGGGGGCATAGTAGAGTATTAGGACTCAGAGTTATAGCAGATTTTTTGTAATTGACGAGTTGGCCCGATTCCTGACAGTATCGCTTTAAAATACTCTGAATTGCTGATATAGCTTGCGTATTGGTCTTAGTAAAAATCATAGCGTCATCTGCAAAAAAAAGGTGGTTGATTGGCGGGCTCAATTTCCCAGCTTTGATGCCAGGTACCAGTTTCAGATCCTGAGCATGTATAAGTGGAGCAGACAGCGCTTCAGCACAGAGAATAAACAGGTAGGGAGACATAGGGTCCCCCTGTCGGAGACCACACCGAGGTTGGAAGCGTGGTGAGGGCGAGCCATTGATAAGAACTTCATAAGGGACAGTAGAAACACAGCTCATGATGAGCTTTGTAAGATGTTCTGGGAAGTTCATCTTTCGAAGGACAGCATCGAGAAATGGCCAACAGATTCTGTCATAGGCCTTACTTGTGTCCATTTTGATAACTCCGATTCCATCCTTGGCCTTTTTTATTCCCCTGATTTTGTTTGTCAGTTCTTGGGCGATAAGGATGTTATCCATAATGTGCCGATTAGCAACAAAAGCATTTTGGTATGGAGAGATGAGGTCCTTAAGCACACCTTTTAATCGGTTGGACAGAGTTTTTGAGATAACTTTATATATGGTATTACACAGGCTGATGGGCCAAAAATCATTAGGGGTGCAAGGATCAGGGCACTTGGGAATAAGCACAAGGAACGATTTATTTGTAATGCTAAGCATATGCCCTGATCGGAGGAGGGATAAGACATCAGCAGTAATCGGCCGCTCTATAAAGTCCCAGCACTGTTGATAAACTAAAGCAGGGATACCATCTGGTCCCGGGGCTTTAAGGGGTTTAATATGGAAAAGGGCCTTTCGAATTTCTCGGGGTGTAAAGGGTCGGTTAAGAAAATTTCTTTGGGTATCAGATAATCGTCTTGTGAGCCCATGGATCAGAGATCCAGGGTCGTTCAAATCTGGTGTATCAGTTGGCGGTTCAAATATGGATTTAAAGTGGTTAACAAGACAGTGGCTAATGGCAGGCTCAGAGGTGTGGGTAACATTATTCTCTTCTGTAATAGAGGAGATACGGTTTCTCTTTCGACGTATAAGCGTGGAAGTATGAAAGAACTTGTTATTGCGGTCCCCTAATTGAAGCCATTTGGTTTTAGCTTTTTGTGTCCAGAAGATTTCCTCACAGTCCATTAGCCAATCAAGCCGACGTCGAGCTTGTTGATCCAAGTGTTGGGCCTCCAGATTGGGGAGAAGAGATTGATAGTGTTGGACCATGGCCATGGTATCTTTAATTTGATTTTCCAAATGCCCAAAGCATCGTTTATTCCATAGTACTAGCTCTTTCATCATCAGAGATCCCTAAGTAGAAATTCGAAATAAGGGAGAGCCTTGAACATGAGTTAGCCAAGATTTGTGAATTAGTGGTTTACACATCGGGTGTTTCAACCACATGGCTTCGAAACGGGTAGGGCGGAAACCAGAAGAGAGAGCCGGTTTTGAGTCATGAAGTAAGGGAGCGTGGTCCGATGTTTGAATACCCAGGTTAGTAATTGTGGCTGAAGGGAACAAAGTAAGCTAAGCGGGATTTGTGAATCCCCGGTCGATATGTTCATAAGTGCATGCCATATTATGTCGGTTATTTGTCCATGTAAAAGCGGGCCTTTGAAAGAAAGCGTTTATATGCACCCTAATATTATTTTTTGTACTTTAGATTTCCTTAATTTTGGGGGCGCATACATAATTGTGCACTAATTATCCTAGTTATATGTATGCTACTCTTTCCTGAGTCTGTGTATGCGACACCACCCTATCTTATTCTTCTCATTCCATCTGGAGGTCCTTTATATATCAATAATTTTGTTAATGAAGCTTAACTAAAGTTAAATAAACTAACAATTAGAAATCAAGGTTGTCGCAATCCAAAAATATCGCATACTACCCTCTATCAATTTCATTTAACTCAACAATAAATGCGAAAAAGCAAGCAATTTGTTAGCAATGATACATTGGGGGATCCTAAATTGGTTCAAAATTAAGTTGCAGGATTCTTTAAACTAATCACACTCTCACCCTTCAACTTCGCTTCCACTCCTACCCCAGATCGTAGTATACCAGTGACGCTCCCACTCCAGAACCTCACTCCCGCTGCCGCTCCCACCCAATCTCCATGTAACTAACCAAGAAATAGCACCACAGAGAACATACATGTTTTTCTCATAAAGCTCGAAACTTAGATAATTGCAGATTTTACATTAAATTTTTGACAGCCAAAAGTTTTAACAAATGATTGTATATAAAAATATTGTAATTTGGTATTTGGAATAAGATGCAGTGTGATATTGTCCTCTGAATCAGGTTGATATAGATAGCTTCTCACACACAACTTCTTTCAGATGTGTGAATACTTTATGAAACCAGTAAAATAACCCTAGACCGGGATGAATAGAATTTTTGAAAAATTAATGGGTAACTTACACGAAACACGATTACGAATCTCAATCAAACCAAGTAATACTTTACTGAAGATGCTTGTTATAAAATCTCAAGCAATTATAGAACAATAAGTAAAGAGATTGGGTTAGAGATACTTGACACGGAGATTTAAATGGTTCAGCTTGAACTACCCTCAGGCCTACATTTACCTCTTCAAGATTTACCTTTTCAAGGAAGTCCCTTGCAAGAGCACTAAAATCCACTAGCAACAATCTTCTTGCAGGTCAAGATCAAAACCATTACAATACTTAGTGATATCTCCATACCAAGCACAAGCCTTGAGTTTACAAAGCTCACCCAAAACAAACCCAAGCCTTGATCAAAATCCTTTTAGAAAGATCAATTGTGTACAAAGAAACCCTCTTCGAAGAATTAGTACAAACAAAGCTCTAGTACAATACAGAAATGAAAGAATCGATGACTTGAAGGATGTTCAATCTCAATAAAAAGATTACTCACAAAGATGTTCTCTTTAATGATGACAACCATGAAGATGAAAGAAAAAAGTTTAATCTATGAGCCTTGATGTATCTTTAATGAATGGAGGCATTCTATAGTGTATGAGGAAGCTTCAAATCATTTATATAGGGAGGATATGGAATATAGTTGTTATACCCATTAAATGTGCCAAAACGGCTAACACAATCTACTGTATTTCCATTACAGTCCACTGGGTTTCTCTAAACTAGCCGTTAGACCTAACTGTTCAAAAGTAGCTGTTGGAACTGAATTTCCACCAATGAAATAGACTGGATTAGAATGCACTCGACTAGACTACCCTACTGCCTATCGGCTGCCTCAAGGAATCATTTTTCTTATTTTGGACATAACTTTCTCCAGAAAAATCAAATTGAGGTGCCGTTTTTAGCGTTGGAAACTTAATGAAATGGTTTATCGAGATGTGAAAATTTTATCTCCAAAAATATTTTTGAGAAAATCTGAGTAAACTCCAAAGTTCACTCAATTTCAAGAACCACACTTGTTGGAATGGTTATGAGATCACATGCAATACACGAGGTGTCCTAATGTCTTTTTAGGTTTTAGTCATAATTCAAGTATCAAACTAAGACTGGTTACATAATAGTAAATATCATTCATTATTGAAAGTAACTTAACATATGCATTCTTTTTTACTCTTTGGCATTGGACTTGATGCAACTTCTATGGCATGTTCACTATAGTTTTAAACTTCTTTGACTTTATTCCACATATCCAAATTCTCAAATGCGTCTTCATAAGTGTGTATGTGTATACCTACTAAGAATCTACTTAAAGCACACATTAGTATATAATGTAGATGTAAACTTAGGTTAAATCCAACTATAGGGCTAACACTTTAGAGTTTAGGGTTTAAGTATAAGACAACGTATTTAAGTCTCAAGAAATGAAATGAACATAAGAAAAAATATAAACAAACTGAGGAAAAAAATAAGGCATATGATGGATGAGAGGATAATTATAATACTTTAATAGCTAAAAAATAAGAACACCTTTAATTCCTGTGATGACACAGTTGACTCCATTTTCATGTTTCTCGGTTCATGATTCTCCTCTTCAATCTTTGAGAAATTCTCGTGTAACCAATATTCGCCTCTTATTCTTTTTTGGGGGGTATGAGCTAAGGAGTAGGGTGGCGCTTCTCTCTCAAGTCTTTAACCCACCGATTCTTGTGTAATAGTGTGGATGGGAATCGATCAAATCTCTCGACACGATACTAAGACTTAAAAATGTTAAAACGTTCGCTTATAACACTTGTAGGTCCTTAGTTTGGTTGATAAAGACATTACAAATTTGAAATAATTATTTTGATCTGTTTTGATGTTTTATAAGTTTCTTGTGTTCAAAACAAGTAGATAATAAATGGCATTTTTATTAAATAATCATTTTATAACAACTAAATTAAAGAAAGAAATGTGCATAAGGGTATATAAGTCCAAAGACTAGTTTAGGAATTCCCAAAAAGTAAGAGGCAACGCCAGAAGATTTGCCTTGGGCTGATGTTATTACCCAATTAGCGACATTTACGTGCAATATAAATACAATCGAACTTTGTGTATGTTGTAGACCTCTGTGTCAAAAAGTCTCTCCAGCTTCCATTAGCGCCAAAGGTATCCAAGCTTGCTAGGGTTTTGGAGGGAAAAACTTGTTAGTAAAAGCCCTCCAACTCTCTACTTTCACCACCCTGTAAATTGATTTGTTTGTTTGCGCAATACCCAGAAAAAGTTTCCAATAATCTTGGAGAATTTCGTTTCTGTCTCTTAGAATAGCATGAATATAAATCTTTCTTGAAAACCAATTCATATCTGTCTAATATGTTCTGAAATTGCAGCTTCTTATGTGGTTTTTTGGTACTTTTCTGATTAATCAGTTATAAAATTGTTGATTTTGAAGATTTGAGCTACAGTAGGGCCGAATTGGTAAGCCCAAATTGAGCAGTGAAAAATGGTTTCTGGATTAATAAATGCCAATCCTGTGGTCTATGAGAAGAAAGAGCGTCGAAATCGAACTGAACCCGGCAATGTGGACGAGTATGTTGTGGACCTCATTGACCAGCTAGAAATTTTCGATATCCTTTTAAGTACAACTTTTGAGTAGGCATCATCAACTTTGTTAACACCCAGTATAATCTTCAACCTAGCACATGGAGTCTTTTTGACATAACATATGGCTTTCCTCACCAACAACTCCAACAGGATCCTAGTGCTGTATTACTCTTTTAAGGTCTATTGTAAATATGTAGTACTGTAGTCCTTTGTATATATCCAGTGCTGTACAAACACATGTTGGTCCTATCTTTATATGAATGCAGTTCTCCTTTTGGAAAAAAGAAAAAAAAAAAAACGTTCTCTAATTTCTCAAATATTTTTTCTATAGATATTTTACAACTGTTAATTTCCCTAACTTTCTCCAAATATTTTTTAAATGTGTTTTTATAAAGTGTTTATAACTGTTATTGTTTGAATTGCCAGCAAGAAATTTACTATATAGAAGATTGCCTTTGAATTGAACTTTTGAAAAATTAGCATTATAAAAGCATACATTAGAAACAAAGGTAGAATGCATGATTAAATATGATTAGTTTTTACCCACAAATAAGATGTGAACGTTGTGATTAAAAGAAAACCGTCTTATAGACTTATGGTACTACTATTTAACTGAATTTAAACTTTTTAGTTTCATATTTGGAGCATTGTAGATATAATCGCTAGCATGTATCAATGATATATCCGGAACCAATATCATTAAAAAAAATAAAGAATGTCAGTTTTTTGTACCCTCACTTCCAGTTTTTTGTGAGTTTAATCTAGTAAAGAGTGTTATAACTTATTTACTGGTGGTGTATATGAACCTCAAATTCACTCACCTTCTTTCTTCGTGAGAAACTCTTTATGTGTGTTTTTTGTCGCGTGCATAATGAAAAGGAAAAATAGCATTGAAAGTGTTTCTACTTGTACATAACTTATTAAAATTTTGCTAACATGACTTCATGAAAATACCATTTGAATATTAGAATAGTGTAGCCCGGGGCTAGAAAGTGGTTAACCACAAAAACATCATTTTGCCTAATTAACGAAACTTTAAAGAATCAAAATGTGGGACCAAAATCAAAATCGGAAGATAAAAGTCATTCTAGGGGAAAAAAAATTACTGCTTCTAGTCCTGGATATAGTTTATGTACCTTCAAGTTGCCGATAGAACTAACCTAAAATCATCATGTTTTTATTTAAGTTCATCGCTTGTCCGCTTAAGATTCTCAGCGTAACCCGTCCACGACTACTACACTAACACTACCTCCAAATACCTTAGCACTATCATTGCCACTACAAATGCAGTTACCTTCACCATAGCCATAACTTTTGCTCTTCGGTGCACTTTCATGTTTCTATGGTCAGCATTTTTTAGGTTCATCACTTGTTCAATCCATATTTAGATCATAACTTATCAATCAGTACTGTAATGTACATTAATATTACCTCGAAACACCTTAGTGCTACCACTACAACAACTCTAACAACAACCATCACCTATTGCACTGCCACTATTTAGTTATGACTATCACCACCACAAGCATCAGCATACTAAATGCCAACACTGCTACAACCACATGTTGTTACTACATAATCCAAATCTCACTGCCAACACTCTAATTCTACCACAACAATTATCACTATCGTAATTCACATGGCTGATCACTAGCATAATTGCATATATTACCACCCTCACACTCTCACATTTAGCACCGACATTTCGGTTATACCAGTACCACCTGGGGGCAACCAAACTTCTCCCATTTTGTAGTTGTCTATGAAGGGTAAAAAATTCTTATAACTAATTTATCTTTTCATCTCTTTTATTCTACAAACTTATTCTCAGCTTGTCACAAATTATTCTTCAATGGATTTTAATTTTTCTTGGAGATTCAATATAATTGGTTCTGAATATTTTGTTCATATTGTGCGTAACATGTTAGATTTTAAGAAGATTGGTGCAAAAGATGAAAGTTACAATAAAGCTTATGGATAAATAAGATTTCTTTAAAAAGGAAAAAAAAACACCAAAACAAATAGGATGATTTTTTGCATAACTAAAAGTGGTAAAAAGGAAAATATTCGCTAAGAAAAGCTTACTTTTTAATTTGTAAAGATTATTCATTAATTTCATACATTTGTGAGATTTTGTTTATATTTGCGAGATTTTATTTTATTTGTTTTAAAGATAGTAGTCCAAATTGAAGCCTTTTTGGATTATGTAGAGCTTTAATCGAAGTAGATTTGGTTTTTTAATTTTATAAGATTTACAAAAGTCGGGCCAATGATCATACTAAAAAATTAGTAAGTAGGGTATGATTTTCGTATTTAACATTTTTGAGATTTTATATTGTTATTTTAAAGTACTTTTGAGGTTTTAATAATTAAAATTAAGGCCTAATATATAAGTATATTGATTAGGTAGAGTTTTAGAAGGTGTATAATTAGTTTCTTAGTTTTATAAAGTTTAAAAATGTTGCATAAATTATACCTACGAATTTTTTAATAATAAATTATCGTAAAGAGTTAAATAGAGTAGAAAAAGAAAAGAATACCAAAACAAATAGGATTCTTGAATTTTATATATCTCATTCAAAAGAGTTAGACTCTAAATAAAGAGACCAACTAAGTTAGGGAACTACCACATGCAAAGTTGAAACTTACGTGGCAGAAGGAGAAAATTCTTAAAAAGTCCTACTTGTCGCAAAGATAGAGTTCCGAAAATCCTAAAAAGTTTAAAAATGTTGCATAAATTATACCTACGAATTTTTTTATAATAAATTATAGTAAAGAGCTAAATAGAGTATAAAAAAAAATACCAAAACAAATAGAATTCTTGAATTTTATATATCTAATTCAAAAGAGTTGGACTCTAAATAAAGAGACCAACTACCACATGCAAAGTTGAAGCTTACGTGAAAGAAAGAGAAGGTTCTTAAAAAATTTTATTTGTCGCAAAGATAGAGTTCCAAAATCCTATGTGTCGCAATTTTAAGCAAATGTTTCAGCTTTATATATATATATATATATATATATATATATATATATATATATATATATATATATATATATTAGATTTATGTTAATATGTCAATTGTGTTTACCTAGTTTTTTATACTTCAGATTGTTAGAGGACTTGATTATTGGCTGCATTTCAAATTATCTACAATTCTAACTGTAGTTTGAATGTTTAGTTTTTCACCTTCTTTCCTCCATTCATCTTCAATTTGGCCATTTTAACACTGTCAAAGAATTTTGGGATTTATTATCTCAACGATACACCACTTCTTACCTTGCTCACTAAATCCAGCTTTTAGGGACATTTCATCGTATGTGGTAGGAGCTTACACAATCTATCAACACCTTTTTATCCCGGATGCACTCCGTTTGGGATCAGTTAGCACTATCTGAACCAAAGTGGGACTGTAATGCTAACAATCTAAAATTTATTATTCACCGAGATCGTCAGCGTCTGGTTCAGTTTCTTATGGGTCTCACTGATGATTTTGAGTCTGTCCATGCCTCTCTGAGTCCCTTTCTAACTCTTAAAGTTGCTCTCTCTGACCTTTTATATATATATATATATATATATATATATATATATATATATATGTTAATATGTCAATTGTGTGTACCTAGTTTTTTATACTTCAGATTGTTAGAGGACTTGATTATTGGCTGCATTTCAAATTATCTACGATTCTAACTGTAGTTTGAATGTTCAGTTTTTCAACTTCTTTCCTCCATTCATCTTCAATTTGGCCGCTTTAACACTGTTAAAGAAATTTGGGATTTATTATCTCAACGATACACCACTTCTTACCTTGCTCACTAAATCCAGCTTTTATGGACATTTCGTTGTATGAGGTAGGAGCCTACACAGTCTATCAACACCTTTTTTATCCCCGGTGCACTCCATTTGGGATCAGTTAGCACTATCTGAACCAAAGTGGGACTGTAATGCTGACAATCAAAAATTTATTTTTTACCAAGATCGCCAGCGTCTGGTTAAGTTTCTTATGGGTCTCACTGATGATTTTGAGTATGTCTGTGCTTCTTTGAGTCCCTTTCCAACTCTTAAAGTTGCTATCTCTGACCTTTTTTATGAAGAAATATAGCTTGGTTTACTAAAATCACAATGCACTAATGCAGTTCTAGCCACTTCTTCTTCTCACCCTTTCAAAGAGAATTTTTCAGATTCACGTCATAAGCGGTGCAAATATTGTCATGAGTCTGGTCATTTTCTTTTGGATTGTCCAATCAGAATTTGTAAACTGTGTCATCGAAAAGGGCCTGGTCATTATTTAAAAGATTGTCCCAAGAATCCTATTAAGCAAGCCACCAGCCATCTCCCTCAAAGCACTTAATCCACTTTCAAGTATGGTTCAAATTCAGCTACCACAGGTTCTTCCATCAAGAATTCTATTTCCACCTCTCAGATTTCTATTTCTGAGATCGCTAATATCCTGAAACAAGTTCTATCTAACACCGGTAATCCTCATTCCACTGTATTATCCACCATTTCAGGTAATTCTTCATGGTTCTTTGACTCTGGGTGTTGTAATCACCTGACGTCACATCCTCTATTTTTTCCTTGAAATCACAAACCACCAACTCACCGGTTATTCATACAGCTGATGGCTCGCATATGCATGCTAGTCATATTGGTCATGTTTCTACATCAACCCTTACTCAGCCAGACACTTATTTTATACCAAACCTCACTCTCAATTTAATTTCTATTGGTCATTTATGCGAACTTGGTCTTTACTTGCATTTCACAAGTTCTGGTTGTTATGTGCAGGTTCCAAGGGCATGACAGATTCTTGGGATTGGTCATAAGTTTGGGCGATTGTATGAGCTCACTAATCTTCGTATTCCATTTAGTTTTTCTTCAAAATACTACTCTACTACATCTACATCATCAAAAACTCGTATAGAGCTCTAGCATTCTCGATTAGGTCATCTATTGTTAAATCGTTTACGCTCTTTAGTTTCAAGTGGTCAGTTAGGTACTATTAAAAATGAACAAATTAATTGCTTATGTTGCCAACTTGCTAAGCAAACGGCCTTACCATTCAATCAAAGTTCATCTCTTGTATCTACCCCTTTTTTATTTAATCTACGCTGATTTATGGGGACCTTTCCTAATCTTACCATGGGAGGATCGAAATACTTTGTGATTTTCATTGATGATTATTCTCGGTTCACATGGCTTTATCTTATGAAAAATTGATATGTGTTGCCTAAAATCTATCAAAATTTTGCGAACATGATACAAACTCAATTTTCTTGCAAAATTAAAACATTTCACACTGATAATGCCATGGAATACAAGAAAGAAGATTTTTTGAACTTTCTTCAGCAAAATGGCACCATTGTTCACCGGTCATTCCCTGGTACATCACAACAAAATGGTCGAACAGAATGCAAGCATAGACATATTCTTGAGACTACTCGTGCCTTGCTTATATCTGCTTCTTGTCCTGAACGTTTCTGGGGAGAAGCTGCCCTAACAGCTGTTTATACAATTAATCGTATACCATCTCCCATCATCAAGAATCAATCTCCTTATGAACGGTTGTATGGTAACTCTCCAAACTATAATGACCTCAAAGTTTTTTGGATGTGCTTGCTTTGTTCTCCTTCAGCCCCATGAGCGAACAAAATTAGAACCTCGAACTCGCCTTTGTTGTTTTCTCGGATATGGCATTGAACATAAAGGTTACATATGTTGGGATCCCATCTTAAACCGTCTTCGAGTCTTCCGTCATGTTATTTTTTGGGAAAATAAGATGTTTTCGTCCAAGTCAGAATTTTAAATATCATCCGCTACAAATTTGTTTTTTACTGACCCTGTTGTCGATTACTTCCCGATCCAAACTTTCTTCCTGAGCTCATAACAACGACTCCACCCACGACCAATCTAGAGACTCATGATCCATTTGTGGATCCTTTAAACTTTGAAAAGCCTGACACTCCACATATTTCCCAACTTGAGACACCTGACCTGCCTAAGGACCCCACTTCAGCTACTCTAGCTCCCGAGGAACTAGATTCTTCTGACTCACACATACCCACTCTAGAGACTTCTCCTCTCAAGTCCTCTGAATCTCCCTTTGAGTCTTAATTTCCTCCTTCATAGAAAAGAGTAAGAAAGTCGCCTACTTGTTTTCAAGACTATGATTGTTTCTCTGCCATTGTGTCTTTACATGAACCACAATCTTACTGTGAGGCTAGTTTTGATCCTATTTGGCAAAAAACAATGACTGAAGAGCTACAATCATTAAACAAAACTCATACTTGGGATCTTGTCGACTTACCACACGAAAAATCAGCTATAGGGTGCAAATGGGTATATAAAATCAAAACTCGTTCAGATGGATCTATAGATCGTTATAAAGCTCGCCTTGTTGCAAAAGGTTACTCTCAAGAATATGGCATCGATTATGAGGAAACTTTTGCTCATGTCGCTCGTCTTACCTCAGTTCGAAGCTTAATTGTGGTTGCTGCTACTCGTAAATGGAATTTATTTCAAATAGATGTTAAGAATGCATTTCTTAACGGTGATTTACAAGAGGAAGTTTATATGCAACCCCCACTAGGATATCATCATCCACCGGACAAAGTTTGTAGACTTCATAAAGCATTGTATGGTCTCAAACAAGCCCAACGAGCTTGGTTTTCTAAGTTTAGTACCACAGTTTGCCAGTTTGGATTTACCTCAAGCCCTAACGATTCTGCATTTTTTATTCAAAAATCAAAGCGTGGGACCATTCTCTTGCTACTTTATGTTGATGATATGATCATTACTGGGGATGATGTAACTGTATTTCTGATCTTAAACGTTTTCTGGGTCAGAATTTTCAGATGAAAGACCAAGGGATCCTCAGTTATTTTTTGGGTCTTGAGATCTCCTCTACCGTTAATGGATATACTCTCTCGCAAGCCAAGTATGCCTCAGATCTCTTATCTCATGCTGGACTGACCGATAGCAAGACTGTTAAAACACCTCTTGAGCCCAACGTTAAACTCACTTCGTTCGATGGTTCACCTCTCACTAATGTCACACTTTACCGACAATTAGTTGGTAGCCTTGTTTACCTCACCGTTACTCGACCTGACATTGCATATGATATGCATCTGGTTAGTCAATTCTTATTAGCCCCTCATTTAACTCATTATGTTACGGTTCTTCGTATTCTACACTACATAAAAGGAACATTGTTTCATGGTCTCCATTTTTCAAGACATTCCTCTCTGGAACAACGTGCATACTCGGATGCTGATTGGGCTGGCGATCCTACCGACCGACGTTCCACAACTGCCTTTTGTTTCTTTCTTGGTGTTTCTTTAATCTCTTGGCGAAGCAAGAAGAAGACACTAGCTGCTAGGTCAAGCACTGAGGCAGAATATCGAGCTCTTGCCGACACTACACTAGAGCTTCTGTGACTTCGTTGGTTACTTGAAGACATGGGGGTGACTCATTTGACTGCCACTCAGTTACATTGTGACAACCATAGTGCTAATTAGATTGCTCACAATGATGTATTTCAAGAGCGAACCAAACATATAGAGATTGATTGTCATTTTATCCATCAACATATTGTTCGTGGCACCGTTCAACTAATGTCCATCACTTCCCTTGAACAACCAGCGTATATCTTCACAAAAGCACATTCAACCGAATTATTTTAAGATTTAATTTTCAAACTCAAGATGGCGTCTTATTCACCACCTTGAATTTGAGCGGGGGATGTTAATGTAAAAATATCTCTTATGTAAACATAGGCGTATGGACCAAAGATAGCTAGCACTCTTCCTCTCCACACAATCTCCTAATCATGCTCTATAAATAGAGCCATTGTATCCACCATTCTACACACCATCTGATATACTGTAATATATCATCATCTTCTTCCCTTTTTCTGTCTCTTTCTGTTAATACCATCAACATCTTTGTTAATACCATTAACAAAATGAATCTACTTTAGCATTTCGAAAGCTCTCATGAGCGATAAGTACCAGTTTTCCTTCACCCATGAAGGTTTAGGACTTAATTTCAACCCACAGTAAGGCCAAATTGCACTTCCAGCTTTATAAATTGCTTAGTAATGCCAGCCTTATCCCACTTTCTGCTTACTCCTATATTGGCGTACTTAATTCTTTGCAAGAGCACACGTAAGATGTAAGACTCCAAAACATATACCGTCATAGTGGCATGATTCAGCCTTATCATGCACCGGAGTAGCTTTTGTTGTATCGACTGTATTTAGAAGCCATTGAGGACAGCATATTGCATCTTCATATTTTTTTGACTTGTACAGTAAATGAGAGATGTCCGTTTAGCTGTTTTTATGAATGGAAATAACATTCTCTATTGACCATGATTGCAGTAAGTGGATTTTGTTACAGCAAAGCCGAGTATTACAAAAGAAAATCTCCCCATTCGAATGCTTACTAAGTTTTTCTGGTGTAAATGACTAGAAGATATACCGCCACGCGGTCATAGTTCTACATCAGAGCCTCGGAATGAAACTCCCTCGGATAGCTCATCAATTTAAGAGTAAGATTACGTACCTATGCGAGATAAAATAGGTACTGATGTATAGAATCAGCTTAGTAAATAGAGAGAAAAAGTCAAATTCAGTGGGACGCCTGTTGCTGACATAATTAGCAGATTGTTTTTGCTCACAAATTCCGCAAGTTTGCTCACCCACTTTGTTCCTGCATCTGTTTACCACCAATCCAGTTAGAATGTACGTCTTCAAGGCTTACAGAACTGCCAAATCCCCCAGGATACTGCTTATTCCATAGAAACTGTGACATCGTCAAAATCAATATCAATATCAATAAATAAATATATAAAATACGAGTCATTCATTGAAATTCTCAGCTCTTTGGTGAAGTCTCAGCTTACTTTGAATGTAGACTTTTAATCTGCACTTCTCAATATTATTTATGTTACGAAATCACTCTTGATAAATATCTATAGAACACGATAAGCAAATAAGATAACCCAAGAAATCTGAGAGAACTCAAATTCACTTTGCACAAGTCAAATTTACAATGCTCCCTCACGTGTATCTCTTAATTGTTTGCCTTCTTAGAGAATGACTCTTCTCTCTTGACCTTAAAACATAATACAAGACAACTTATATATACATAGAGATAAGTAGTGACCTTCTTTAGATAGATAACCAATGTGGGACAAGATGTCTTATATACTAAGGGCCAAGTTGCAACATTCTCTGAGTAACCGATGTAGGACATAAATATAAGACATATATCAACAATCTCCACCTTGGCTTGTATTAACAAACCACTCCATAAGAAAAGTGTAATATGCCTTCAGTACCTTTGTCAGGTACTCCACCTTGTATCCCCTTTAAAGGTAGGGATGCACTCCACCTCGAACTCAGCAAGAAAGAAGATGAATCAAGCTCAAGCAATGCTTGAACTTATCTGTTGTGACTGTCTTCGTGAGCCTTTACACGCTTTGGAAGTTTAACTAATTCCCAAGTCTGATTCTTCTATAAAGATTTCATATCCTCATCCATTGCTGTCAACCACGAGCTACTATCCTCTACCTTGACAGCCACGTTGTAACTATAGGATCTCTACTTCCCACGGTTAGTGCAAACGAGACTATGTCCTCAAAACCATACCTTCGAGTTGGTTTCTTGGTACGCGGCTCTCTATCTCTAACTAGATTCCAAAAATCACTAAGATGCTCCTCTGGATCCTCTAAAGGCTGCTCATCTGTAGATCCATCTGTAGACTCATTAGCTGATTTTGTCCCCTGCTCATGCAACTTTATCTCCATTGTGTGACCCAACCTCTCACTAGAAGTTGCATATGTATTCAACATATGTGCTTCATTAAATACCACATCTCTACTGAGCACCTTCTTCTTGGCCTCTGGATCCCATAACCTGTATCCTTTTACTCCTTCCTCATATCCAAGGAATATACATTCTTTTGACTTAGGATCAAGTTTGGATCATTCTTCATTCTAAATGTGAGCAAACGTTGGACAACAAAAAATTCTCATTGTATAAAAATTAACTTGTTTCCCGAACCATACCTCCTTGGAAACTCGATGATTATGACAGATGATGGAGAACAGGTGATCGAGTAACAAGCTGTGTTAACAGCTTCAGCCTAGAAACTCTTAGGCAAATCTGCATTCAACCTCATGCATCTAGCTAGCTCCAGTAAGGTTCCGTTTATCCTTTCGGCAACCCCATTTTGCTCTAGCCTCTTCACTGAAAAGTGTCTGATGATACCCTTATCTTTGCAAAACTACATAAACTCCTCATCCTTGTATTCCATGCCATTATCTGATCTGAAGTACTTAAGCTTCTTGCCTATCTGATTTTTAACTCTAGCCTTCCATTGCTCAAACACGTTGAAAACTTCAGACTTATGCTTCATAAAGTACACCCCATACTTTCCTTGAAAAATCATCTATAAATGTAACAAAGTAACGAGCTCCCCCATTTGAGACATGCTTGATTGGTCCTCAAACATCCGAATGCCCATAGTCCAGAACCCATTTACTTGTATGAGAAGCAGCTGTAAAATTAACTCATTTTTGCTTCCCAAACACTCAAAATTTGCAGAAGTCTAGCTTGCATGATTTCACTCATTGCATCAACTTGCACTTGTGAAGTTCCAGCAAACTTTCCTCACTCAAGTGTCCCAGCCGTTTGTGTCATAACACAGAGTTATCATTACTAGAACCTGCATGAGTTGATACTGAAGCTCCACATATAACTGTGTTCCCTACCAGTTTATACAAATTTCCAGTTTTCTGGCCTTTCATTATCACCATGACACATTTGCTAACTTTCATGACTCCACCTTTTACAGATTTACTGCAATCTATAGAATCAAATGTGTCCAAGGAAATCAAATTCTTCTTCAAGTCAGGCATGTACCTTACATCACGTAGGGTTCTCACAATCCCTTCAAACATTTTAATTTTAATGGTACCTATCCCCATGACTTTACAAATAGCGTCATTACCCATTAACACAATACCACCGTTATATGGAGTAAGACAATCAAACCATTCATTATATGGGCACATATGAAACGAACATGCAGATTCAAAAAACCATTCAATAGAAAAAATGTTGCCTCTAACTGATAAGAGATTACCTTCTTGCTGCTCAACCGACGAAACCAAGTAAAGATCACCATCGCTTCTTTTGTCATCTTCTTCAGCAACATTAGCATTGTTCACATATTTCTTTATGTTCTTCTTATCCTTCATTTCTGGACACTTCCTTGCAATATGACCAATCTCTTTACAATACAAACATTCAATACTAGACTTGTCTGCTTTCCACGAGACTTAGACTTTCCATGTCCTGAATTTTTGCTTCTAGACCGACCTCTGCCTCTTCCATGGCCATTCTTATTTTCAGACCTTACCACCAGACCTTCGCCTTGACTGCTTGAACTCGTACCATTAACTCTGCTCGAGTCCATAAGAGCCGACATAACATCATCAACAAGTAACGTCTCCTTTTTAATAAGTAACGTAGTCTTCAAGGTCTCATATGATTATATAAACGAAGATAACAACAAAATCGTCTGATCTTCCTCCTCAAGTTTAACATCAATACTCAATAATTAGGACACCAATCAGTTAAATTCTGATATATGGTCACCCAGATCTGAACCTTCATCCATCCGTAACTGGTAGAGATCTTTCTTCAAATATAACCGATTTGACAAAGATTTTGACATATATATCTTCTCCAATTTCTGCCACAGAGCTGTTGGAGAAGTCTCTGTCAAAACTTGGTACTTAACCTTAGGCACTAGATTCAACCGTATCGTAGATACAACCTTTGCCTATAATTCCTCCCAATCGTCCTGATCCATCGACTCAGGCTTATTCCCCAGCAAAGGCTTGAGCAATCCTTGTTGCACAAGGATATCCTTCACCGTGCTCTGCCATATATCAAAATTCGTCTTCCCATCGAATTGTTCATAGGCATACTTCATGGTCGTGTTGTTTGACATAATTATCCTCTAAAATCGATTTTAGTTTTGCCCAAAAAATAAACCTGGAATGCTCTTGACACCACTTGTTATGAAATCGCTCTTGATAAATATGTATAGAACACGATAAGCGAATAAGATAATACAAGAAATCTGAGAGAACTCAAATCCACTTTGCACAAGTCAGATTTACAATGCTCCCTCACGTGTATCTTTCAACTGTTTGCCTTCTCAGAGAATGGCTCTTCTCTCTTAACCTTAAAACATAATACAAGATAACTTATACATACATAGAGATAAGTAGTGACCTTCTTTAGATAATCAATGTGGGACAAGATGTCTTATATATAAGGGTCAAGTTGCAACCTTCTCTGAGTAACTGATGTGGGACATAAATACGAGACATATATCAACAATTTAAGTTAATATGGATTTATGATCCACTTATTAGACCTTGAGTTTAGACATCTTGCTATTCTATTACTCTTGCATTTAAATCGCATTGTACACCTCCGTACCTATCTTCTCTCCTATTCTCAGACACTCTTTCTCACCCTCTATCTATCTGCTTCTATGCCTTTTCTTCTTCCTTCCATCTTTTTTTCTACCACCCTGCCTTTTCTGTTTCCCTTCCCGTAGAATTAAAATATCTTCCCCTCTTCCTTTCTTAACAAATGAAGCATCTTTAGTTTCTTCTTCACGTCTTTCCATACTTTGGCATAAATCCTTGAAGAATCCTGAAGTAAATATTGGAAGCTCCATCTTACATGTGCTAATTCTGAAGCTTCCCAGGAGTATGTATTCTCATCTATGTTAAATTTGCACTTTTAGTGATTGTGTTAATAAAAACATTACTGGATTGGTCTCCTGCTACAAAAAACCATTGCAAGACTACGAATAAGAGTAAGGGGTTGTTTGATAAAACTGAAATTTAAGTGCTGAAAAAATTAAGCACTAGATTCGTAAAATTGAAAACTTTAAGCGACTGAATTTTTACTGAAAAATAAGTTAACCTCTTTGGTAAATCAAGAGATGTCTGAAAATTGTTTATTTACAAATTTATCCATTATACCAAAATTATGCATTTATTTTTGTACTTTATAACTTTTTTGGGGGGGTTAAAATCCTGTTGGTGGTGGTGGTGGTGGCAGTGATGATGGAGTAGTAGTGGTGGTGGCAGCACAGTTGCAAAAAGGTATCAATGGTGGTGGTAATAGTGCATGAAGACGTGGTGTTAGTAATTGTGATGATAGCGATAGACGACAACATGACGGTCATGGCAGTGGTTGTAGTGCTGTGAATCTTTAGATGATTTTGACAGAAATAGACGTGGTGACAACGACGGTATGGTGGAGGTGGCAGTGTCCTTGTGGTGGTGTTAGTGGTGGTGGTGATAATGGCTAGGTCGTGATAATTGTGGTGATGGTAGTAAAAGGAAATAATGATTGTGGTGGTGGTTGTATTGTTGTGGAGGCGGTGTTGCGAGGAAATTAACTAAAGCGGCATCGTGGTGGTAATTATTTTTATATAAAAATATGTTAAATATTTTTTAACCATCTCACTTTGAAGTAAGTGATCAAGCCGTTTGAGATGATTCTGAAAAAGCAGATTTCAGCTTAAATCTAAATCAATTTTCAAAATCAGATTTAATTAACTTTAAGTAGAATCAGTTTGTTGTTTGGCAAAATTAGTTGTGAACTAACTTAAAGTTACAAAAAATGTTTGGATAGAAAATGATTAAATCAGTTTTGTAATGGCAAAATGACCATAAAGGACACTAAAAAATACAGTTTCTTATATCCATTTAGTGAAATAATGCTAACATAACTTTCATTGAAAATGAAGAAACTATTTTCAACCACCTATAAAAGTTGTCACTTCTTATTCTGAATTAAATGTAGAACAGCGTACAAAAATGGTGGGGAGGAAGAAGGCGGCTATTGATGAACTGTTGTGCTCCCTCTCTATTAGCGTAGAAGAAAATATAACTCCAGAAGCTAATTAAAAGTCACACCCAATAATTAGTTAAAAGGGTATGAAATGTCTTTTTGTGAAAAATATGGGGATAGGATGGTAAATTAAAAGATCTGATTATGAAAAAAGTGATTATTTCATAATTCTCACTTTCCAGGATTATGGATTTAATCAGCTTTTAGCCTTTTTAGCCAGATTAAATCAGGTTTGACCATTCCAAAATCAACCCCAAACACCTTCTAAGTAAGTCCACCCTAACTTAAAATTTTAGTCTATTTTTTGTACGAATTAATTTTTTTTGTGATACAAGGTTTAGCGTTAACAAACGCACTTAATTGAAAATCATTGAAAACTTTAAGTTTTAATTGCTTAATTGCGATATCAAACACACCATAAGATTTCAGAATTCTAGTCACTAATCTTTTGCTTTCCTCCTCCCATCAGTCCATTAATAGTGCACGAATTTGCATTAGGCCGAAATAGCCTTAGGGATACGATAACAACACCGGTTTGTGGCTATGTTTTGGAATGACTAAAGTAGGTGAAAGGCCAAAGGCCAGAGGGCCATGAAGTGGAATTAGTCTATTTGTATATTGCTTATTGGCTTTATCCTCATCATTAGGTTGAAGGCCAAAGGACCATGGGATTGAGATGCAGTTGTCATCTTGATTTTTATAAAGTAACTGTTATTTGGGGTTGTTTTCAGCAAGGTGTCATTACAAATCTTCTACGATTATGAACTTACATTGCAATGGGTCAGGCTTTTACTTGCTACTGCCAGTTGTGTTGCATCGGCAAACTGACCTTGCCTAAACTGAAGTGCCACAAGAATTCCTAATTCCATAGGTATGTGATCCAATAGATAACTATGTAAAAGACGACTCTCTCTAGAATGTCACCATGTGTCCTCTTTAGTTTCTCGGCTGTCTGGTGAAGTCTGGAGTAGATCTTGAACTTTGACTTTTGAACTGGACTTCTTATTGCTACAATTAATCTAGACTTCTAATCCACTTATTATACCTAGAATATGGACTTCTAATATGAATTCTTATTAACATAATAAATGTAGACATTTAATCCACTTGGTATACCTTGAATTTGGAATTTCATCTTATGGCCTCTACCATCTCCCTCTCTTTTCCTGGTAAATGCCTGTTCTCTTTAACTTTTACATCTTTGTTTTTCGTTTTTCAATCTTTTTTCACTCTTACTACAATATGTCTCTCACCCTCTCACACAATATGCATAAACTTCCAATTGATTTGGCTAGGTCCTCATCAGCTAGATTAACATAAATACATGAAATGGATAAGTACCTTTAATTCATTATCGAACACGAATAAAAACTAGGTGAAATTCAAATCAAAAATAATAATTTTCTGCAAGAATTGTTTGTCTTAGGTGTTGAAATTGATTTGCTTGCTTTTTCAGCATTTTTAACAGTTTTTATTCTTCCTTAGTTTTCTAGGCCAGATTTGCAACTAAACCTGGGGAAGAAATGTCTTCACATATATGTAATAACAAATCTTACGTCTAATATTGGATAATAGGTTCCAATATTTTGCAATTGGATTTAGGTGTTCCTTACAAATTTTTAATTTGCCATTGCTGCTTTCTTTCCCTGTATTATCTTCATGCTTCTAACAGTAGCCTATGAGTGATTTTAATTATTTGAATTATTTCTGCTACTAACAGTCAGCCTCTGAAATACTCAGATGTTCGAACTTGGGGTTTGATGAACGATTGCTGTCAATTATGAAATGATATGCAACACTGATCCCACGGCATTTTATGCTTAATTGCTACATTAGTCAAACAACTCCATTTTGAAAATCTAAGAGGAGTAACATTGTCAAATAGTACAGAACAACAAAATCAATTGCTAACTCAGTATATAAATTGCCATCTATGCCACGAGTAGATTGTACCTTGAATAACCTGAAAGAAAGGCAACTTGAGTACAATCTCATATGAGATATGCTACCTAGGATAGATCTCATCAGTTTTTTTCTAATTCAAAGACCTACTGTGGCATATCTCATATGTGATATGAATGACTTCAACGATGTGTGATAGTAGAATAAGAATTACTGTAGCTAACACATGTCATGAGGTTGTAATGAAGATACAGATGACTTCGACGATGGCGAAGGAAGTGATGATGCAATAGCAACCATTAAGACAAGAATACTAGAAAGGCTCAATGAAAATTGGAAAAGGAACACGATGCAACAAGGGATGGGTGAAAAATGGAAAAGAAACTTGAGGGTAGTTCTAGACAAAGAAAAGTAGAAATCATGACCTTATTATATAGAAGTACCTTACTTTAGTAGCTACTTCATTGCTTTTTTAGAACCTTTGGTATTTAGTCTTTGTATGTTTGAATAAACAGTAAGCTAATGGTATCACAAAATCACTTAAAGTTCCGTGAATTGCACGGGCTAATTAGCTAGTAAAAATAATTAGAGAGTGATTCCTGGACTAGTACACACTCACCACACACGTTAGTTGTCCATAAAAGAAAAGAGAAGCAACAGAACTTACAGGACTAACCCAAAAGACTTCAGCCACAAGCATATACAATTAGCAGAGCATACAAGTCTAACAGGTAGCAGAATGAGCTGAATGTTAACAAAAGTAAATGGACATGGTTTTACGGTTGAGCAGTCTTGGGGAAGAATCTTTTAAAGGTGAAGTTGGATTCTTAGAAGCATATATACCGATATGTTGGCCAGCATCTCTTCTATCAAATCCAGGGGGCTGCCTCAAGTTTTGGCTGACTTCTTTCATCTTAAATAGGGTCAATGCAGTCAACCAATAAGCCTTTTGGCACTTTCATGGATGCATTTACTGCTAAATCGGTTCTGCATATGAGCAACAAATGCATTTACCTCTGAAGTTCAAGAATTAACCTACTGGAATCCGGATCCCAACTGAAAGCAAAATTAAAATCCGGCTCCCTACATCGATTGGATTTCTAAAATCTACACATACTGTATTTAAGCTTCATAAGAGTGTGGAAGACAACCCCGCGCTGTGTGGTCTTAAACAACGGTTAATGTAACTACAGAGCTCTGAATTTTCAACCTAAATAAACTTTAGAATTCCTGGAAGTGATGCCACTGCCATTTAAGTCTTGGTCAAGTTTTGAAAAATGATATACTTGAAGTTTCCTATGCGGCTACAGCGAGGCCACATATTGTTTCCAATATAGATTGTCCTCTAACTCACAATACCCAGATTGTTTCATGGTTGAATTTATTATAGATGGAGCAGATAAATGTAAAAATCTGCAGGAAATTCCGTTTGACTCACTTCCGCACTTGCCTTCCACTTTTGATGATCTGCACTGCAGTCACAGGCAGCACTGCTCTTGTTAACACGAACGAGACAGATCGACAGGCTTTGCTTGCAGTAAAGGATCTGATTTCTGGAGATCCCTTGGCTGTCCTAAGTTCATGGAACCAATCTGTTCATTTCTGCCATTGGCAAGGAGTCACATGTGGCGTTCGCCATCAAAGAGTGACCGGGCTAGACCTGTCGTCTCAAGAACTTGTGGGATCGTTGTCTCCTCAAATTGGAAACCTCACCTTCCTTAGAGCTATCCGCCTCGATAATATTCCGCGGCCCTATTCCAAAAGAAATTGGTCGACTCTTTCGTCTGAAATATCTTTCCCTGTACAACAATTCCTTCCAAGGTGAGCTTCCTCTCAACTTGACCCATTGCTCAAAACTCGAAGTCCTATTCTTAAATTTAAATCATCTTGAAGGAAAATTTCCTCCAGAGCTAGGATCATTGCCGAAACTACTGGTATTGCGTATATCTAGTAATCGTTTCACAGGAAGGATCCCACCTTCACTTGGGAATCTATCCTCTCTACATACACTTGCTGCAAATTATAACAATCTTGAGGGGTACATTCCTTTGGAACTTGGGCAACTTTCAAACTTGGAAATTCTTACTTTCTCGGGCAACAATTTGTCCGGTATGGTTCCACCGCTGCTTTACAATATCTCATCCATCAATGCCTTTATCTTGTCTGCCAACAAATTAAGTGGAAACCTCCCACCAGATATAGGGTTGACCCTTCCAAACCTGCAATTAGTTGGTCTTGGATCTGACAATTTCTCAGGACCTGTTCCGCCATCAATAGTAAATGCTTCTGGACTTGTAAATTTTGATATCTCCGCCAACAACTTTAGGTGGCCTGATCCAATGAACTTTGGAAGCCTTCATGATTTAGAATGGGTAGGCCTTGGCAACAACCAACTTGGAAGTAACAGACCCAATGACTTGGAATTCCTCAATTCTATAACCAATTGCACCAATCTGAGGATACTGACCTTATATCATAATGGTTTTGGAGGTGTCTTGCCTAATTCAATTACGAATCTCTCCAGCAAGCTAACCACATTGTTCTTGGGTGAAAACCATATATCGGGAACCATACCACGAGATATTGGAAATCTCGTTGGCCTTAGGTCCTTAACATTTACTCAAAATATGCTAACACGTATTATTCCTAAATCCGTTGGGAAACTGTGATAATGTGTCTTGGATAAAAAAACTTAGAATGTGTGGATGTCCCACATCGGTTATTCAGAAAAAGTCACTACTTATCTCTAAGTATATATATATGTTGTCTCTTCCTACTCAAAGAAGGACATCTACCACTGAACCTCAGCTCCGATACTACTTGTTAGGATCAAGCGCTTACCACTGCACCAAAAGCAATTGCTATTAGTAAGGGCGCAACTTTATTTCGTTATAGTCCTGGCACAGCAGCCAGCGCACACGGTCGAGTACTCAAGGGAGTAGATGGACGCGGCCAACCTCCGATCTGCCAACAATCCCTTCCCCAGATACACCCCGGGGGACTCGAACCCGTGACCTGCTCTGATACAACTTGTAAAGGAATATACTAGATTCCGCACCAAACAATAAAGAAGAGAATCGAAAAATAATAACAGAAAATAGAGACACAAGATTTACGTGGTTTGGCGAAAGCCTACTCCACGGTGGTAGCAGCGATTTCACTATGTTTTTCACTGAAGATTACAGACCTTTGTCTCTTTCAACAAACCCTCTCAAAGAATGACTCATCTCTTTTCAGGAAAGACTTTTCCTACTCAAAGAAGGACTCTTCTCTCTTTGTCTCTTCAAAGAAAGACTCTTCCTACTCAAAGAAGGACTCTTCTCTTTTTTCTCTTGTACTTAAAACACAATACAAGACAACATATATATACTTAGAGATAAGTAGTGACTTTCTCGGAATAACCGATGTGGGACATCCACACATTCTGGGTTTTTTTATCCAAGACATATTATCACAAATCTCCACCTTGGGTTGGATAAAACAAGCCACAAACAATCTGTAAATATCATCTGCTGCTACCACGCCTGCCCCCTAGGGCTGTACCTCAAACACTGCTGATACTGATCAAATCTAAGCAATGCTTAAACTTGATCTCTGAAATATGCTTTGTCATCATGTCCGCTGGATTTTCATCTGTGGAAATCTTCTCTACCATAATAGTACCCTGAGAAACCACGTCCCGAATAAAATGAAACCTGACATCAATGTGCTTGGTCCGCTCATGGAACATCTGATTTTTGGTCAGATGTATGGCACTTTGGCTATCGCAGTAAACAATACTAGACTCCTGCTTTAATCCCAAATCACCAACCAAGCCCTTTAACCAAATGACTTCCTTCACTGCTTCGGTCGCCGCTATGTACTCAGCTTCGGTCGCCGCTATGTACTCAGCTTCTGTAGTAGACAAGGCAATAATAGTTTGAAGAGTAGCCTTCCAACTGATCACACAGCTCGAAAAAGTGAAGATATATCCTGTCAAAGATCTTCTCCTATCCAAATCTCCAGCGTAGTCTGAATCCTCATATCCAATAACACTACCATTCGCATTACTGCCTCGATGGTAGACTAAACCAGTATCCGCAGTACCTCTCAGATATCGAAGTATCCATTTCACTGCCTGCCAGTGAGCTTTCCCAGGATTACCCATGTACCTGCTAACCACACTGACTGCATGAGAAATATCCAGTCTCGTACAAACCATAGCATACATTAGACTGCCCACTGCACTAGCATATGGAACACACGCAATGTGCTCCACCTTCTTCTGGGTCTGTGGGAAATCAGCTGCTGAAAGCTTGAAGTGTGCCGCCAAAGGAGGAGTCACAGGTTTAGAGTTTTTCACACCAAAGCGCTGTAGTACCCGCTCAATGTACATTTTCTGGGACAAGTACAAAATTCCTGCAGGTCTGTCCCTCTGAATCTCCATCCCTAATATCCTCTTTGCTGCCCCCAAGTCTTTCATCTCAAATTTCCTTTTCAACTGCTCTTTTAAGTCGTTGACATCTGACATCGATTTTGCAGCAATCAACATGTCATCAACATACAACAACAAGTATATATGAGAACCATATGCGAGCCTCTGGTGATACACACAACTGTCATAGGCACTCCTGGTGTAACCTTTCTCTGCCATGAAAGTGTCGAATCGCTTATACCACTGCCTTGGAGATTGCTTTAATCCATACAAGGATTTCTTCAACAAGCAGACATGATCTTCCTTATCTTGGATCATGCATCCCTCTGGTTGATGCATGAATATCTGCTCTTCCAACTCACCGTGTAGAAAAGCTGTCTTGACATCCAGTTGTTCTAACTCCAAGTCATATAGAGCAACCATAGCAAACAACATTCTTATCGAAGTATGTTTTACTACAGGAGAAAATATTTCATTATAATCAATACCTTCTTTCTGAGTAAAACCCTTAGCTACCAAGCGTGCTTTATACCTTGCATCTTCCGTTCCAGGAATTCCCTCCTTTTTCTTGTAGAGCCATTTGTAACCAACAATCTTCTGACCCACAGGCGGTTTCACCAATTCCCACGTTTGATTTTTGTAAAGTGATTCCATCTTTTCACTCATAGCAATTGTCCACTGCGCTGATTCCGTGCTCTTGATGGCCTTTTTGTATGTAACAGGCTCTTCAACCTCAATACTCTCAGCCACACCAAGAGCATAAGCAACCATATCCGCATATCCATACTTCTGAAGAGGTTGAATTTCTCTTCTCGGTCTGTTTCTGACAATGTTATATTGTTGTTCCTGAGGTTCTTCATTCTCTTCGGTAGAATGAGAACCATAATCCTCATCTGTAAGAATTATAGGCAAAAAATCTGGAGCTCGAACCTCTAGCTCCACCTTCTCCCTTACAACGTGGTCTTTTCCTGCATCAATCAACTCCTTCTTCTTCGAAAGCAATGAAGACTCATCAAAGGTCATATCTCTGCTAATTAGGAACCTGGATGACTTAGAATCAGGACACCACAACCAGTACCCTTTTACCCCATTTGCATAGCCTAAGAAAATGCACTTCTTTGCTCTCGGCTCAAATTTAGCATCATTAACATGAGCATAAGCAGGACAACCAAATATCCTCAAATTTTCATAATTAGCATGCTTACCAGACCAAACTTCTTCAGGAGTCTTGCAATCAATTACAGTTGATGGAGACCTATTTACCAAATATGCAGTTGTGTTAACAGCTTCTGCCCAAAATTCCTTCGATAACCCGGCATTCGAAAGCATACATCGAGCCCTCTCAAGGAGAGTCCTATTCATCCGTTCTGCAACCCCATTCTGCTGTGGCATTTTTCTAACAGTGCGATGCCTCACTATGCCTTCATTCTTGCAGAACTTAGTAAACTTATCCAAGCATTATTCCATGCCATTGTCAGTCCTCAAGCATTTAATTTCTTTGCCAGATTTTTTTCAATCATCATCTTAAACTGCTTCCGCTGAACAAAGACATCACTCTTCTTTTTCAAGATGTACACCAGACCTTTCTTGAGAAGTCATCAATAAAGGTCAACATATATCTGCCACCACCCTTAGAAGGAACCGTGGAAGGACCCCAAAGATCTGAATGGATATAATCCACCGTACTTTTGGTGGTATGAACAGCCCGACTGAATTTTATCCTGCACTGATTCCCAAAGACACAATGCTCACAAAAATCCAGCTTCCCGATTTTCTTGTTTCCCAGCAAACCTTGTTTGCTTAATCTTCTGAATCTACAGAAAAGAGAGAAGAGTCCTTCTTTGAGTAGGAAAAGTCTTTCCTGAAAAGAGTGGAGTCATTCTTTGAATCTACAGAGTGGAGTCCTGAAAAGAGACAAATTATTTGCTTGATCTTCTGAATCTACAGAAAAGAGAGAAGAGTCCTTCTTTGAGTAAGAAGAGTATTTCTTTGAAGAGACAAGATAGAAGAGTCCTTCTTTGAGTAGGAAAAGTCTTTCCTGAAAAGAGTGGAGTCATTCTTTGAGAGGGTTTGTTGAGAGAGACAAGGATCTGTAATCTCCAGAAAAAAAACATAGTGAAATCGCTGCTACCACCGTGGAGTAGGCTTTCGCCGAACCACGTAAATCTTGTGTCTCTATTTTCTGTTATTGTTTTCGATTCTCTTCTTTATTGCTTGGTGCAGAATCTAGTATATTCATTTACAAGTGGTATCAGAGCTAAGGTTCAGTGGTAGATTGAAAGCACCTTGCAATGGCGCCAAATACTTCGACGAAGTATGATTTGGAGAAGTTTGATGGATCGAACGATTTCAGTTTATGGAGGATGAAGATGCGTGCTGTTTTAATTCAGCAAGGGTTGTTGAAAGCGTTAAAGGGAAAACAAGGGCTTCTTGATACAATGCCTGATGATGAAAAAGAAGACATGTTGGAGAGAGCCCATAGTGTCATGTTGCTGTATTTAGCCGACAACGTGTTACAAAAGGTTTCTCAGGAAATGACTGCGGCTGGATTATGGCTGAAATTGGAGAGCTTATACATGACGAAGTCTCTGACAAACCGCATGTATTTAAAGCAACGGCTGTATACTCTTCGGATGAAAGAAGGTACATGGATCAGTGATCATCTTGATGACTATAACAAGGTAATATTAGACCTGCAAAATATTGATATCAAGATTGAAGATGAGGATAAAGCTTTACTGTTGTTGTGTTCTTTACCTCCGTCATATGAACATCTTGTTACTACCTTATTATATGGGAAGGACAATATCTCAATGGAGGAGGTTGAGGCTGTGATAAATTCTCAGGAATTAAGGAAGAAGGTTTCAGAAAATAGGGGAGAAGAACATGGTGATGGTTTGATGGCTCGAGGCCGAAGCACTGACCATGCTGGGTCTAAAAATAGAGGAAGATCGAGGTCTCAGTCAAAGACCAAAAAATTGAAGTGCTATCATTGTCACAAGGAAGGGCATTACAGAAAGGATTGTCCTGAGCGTAAAGGGAAGAAAAAAGATAATTTCAAGACGGCTGATGCTGGAGTAGCAGAAGATAATTCTGATGGTGCAGATGTTTTCTCAGTTACTATCAGTTCCTCAGATGGAGAGTGGATTCTTGATACAGGTTGCTCTTATCATATGTGTCCCAATAGGGATTGGTTTGCTACTTATCGCTCATTTGATGGTGGTAAAATCCTTATGGGAAACGATGTAGCCTGTAAGGTGGTTGGGATAGGTTCAATTCAGATTAGGATGCATGATGGTATTGTGAGAACTTTGACTGATGTCAGGCACGTTCCAGAGCTGAGGAAAATTTTGATTTCTTTGGGTACGCTTGACTCCAATGGTTGTAGCTATCGGGCTGCAGGTGGAGTTATGAGGATAATGAAGGGTGCTCTTGTTGTGATGAAGGGGTTGAAACAAAATAGTCTCTATTTGTTACAGGGTAGCACAGTTACAGGAGCAGCAGCAGCAGCTTCATCTTCTGATATAGATTCTGACACTACCAAGCTTTGGCATATGCGTCTTGGGCATATGAGTGAGAGAGGTATGGATGTGCTAAGCAAACAAGGCTTGCTAGGAAGCAAGAAAATCGGGAAGCTGGATTTTTGTGAGCATTGTGTCTTTCGGAATCAGTGCAGGGTGAAATTCAGTCGGGTTGTTCATACCACCAAAAGTAAGGTGGATTATATCCATTCAGATCTTTGGGGTCCTTCCACGGTTCCTTCTAAAGGTAGTGGCAGATATATGTTGACCTTTATTGATGACTTCTCAAGAAAGGTCTGGGTGTACATCTTGAAAAAGAAGAGTGATGTCTTTGTTCAGTGGAAGCAGTTTAAGATGATGATTGAAAAACAAACCGGCAAAGAAATTAAATGCTTGAGGACTGACAATGGCATGAAATTCTGCTTGGATGAGTTTACTAAGTTCTGCAAGAATGAAGGCATAGTGAGGCATCACACTGTTAGAAAAATGCCACAGCAGAATGGGGTTGCAGAACGGATGAATAGGACTCTCCTTGAGAGGGCTCGATGTATGCTTTCGAATGCCGGGTTATCAAATGAATTTTGGGCAAAAGCTGTTAACACAGCTGCATATTTGGTAAATAGGTCTCCATCGACTACAATTGATTACAAGACTCCTGAAGAAGTTTGGTCTGGTAAGCATGCTAATTATGAAAATTTGAGGATATTTGGTTGTCCTGCTTATGCTCATGTTAATGATGATAAACTTGAGCCGAGAGCAAATAAGTGCATTTTCTTAGGCTATGCAAATGGGGTAAAAGGGTACCGGTTGTGGTGTCCTGATTCTAAGTCGTCCAGGTTCCTAATTAGCAGAGATGTGACCTTTGATGAGTCTTCATTGCTTTCGAAGAAGAAGGAGTTGATTGATGCATGAAAAGACCACGGTGTCAGGGAGAAGGTGGAGCTAGAGGTTCGAGCTCCAGATTTTTTGCCTATAATTCCTACAGATGAGGATTATGGTTCTCATTCTACCGAAGAGAATGAAGAACCTCAGGAACAGCAGTATAACATTGCCAGAAACAGACCAAGAAGAGAAATTCGACCTCTTCAGAAGTATGGATATGCGGATATGGTTGCTTATGTTCTTAGTGTGGCAGAGAGTATCGAGGTTGAAGAACCTGTTACATACAAAGAGGCCATCAAGAGCACGGAATCAGCGGACATGATGACAAAGCATATTCCAGAGATCAAGTTTAAGCATTGCTTAGATTTGATCAGTATCAGCAGTGTTTGAGGTGCAGCCCTAGGGGGCAGGTGTGGTAGCAGCAGATGATATTTTCAGATTGTTTGTGGCTTGTTTTATCCAAGTCAAGGTGGAGATTTGTGATAATATGTCTTGGATAAAAAATCCATAATGTGTGGGTGTCCCACATCGGTTATTCAGAGAAGGTTACAACTTGACCCTAAGTATATAAGTCTTGTCCCACATTGGTTATTTAGAGAAAGTCACTACTTATCTCTAAGTATATATGTGTTGTCTTGTATTGTGTTTTAGAGACACGAGAAAAAAGAGAAGAGTCCTTCTTTGAGTAGGAAGAGTCTTTCTTTGAAGAGAAAAGAGAGAAGAGTCCTTCTTTGAGTAGGAAAAGTCTTTCTTGAAAAGAGAGGAAAAGAGATGAGTCATTCTTTGAGAGGGTTTGTTGAGAGAGACAAAGGTCTGTAATCACCAGTGAAAAACATAGTAAAATCGTTGCTACCACCGTGGAGTAGGCTTTCGCCGAACCACGTATATCTTGTGTCTCTATTTTCTGATATTATTTTCGATTCTCTTCTTTATTGCTTGGTGCGGAATCTAGTATATTCCTTTACAGAAACTTTCTGAGGCGGTACAACTTGGCATGTCTGAAAATAATATATCAGGCCCATCTTTGGGCAACATTACTGGACTGAGTACTCTTATTTTGAGAAGAAATATGATTGAGGGAAGCATACCTACTGCACTGGGTAATTGCACACGTCTACAAATATTGGACCTAGGATATAATCGCTTGACTGGGCCGATACCTAAGCAACTTATTAGACTATCTTCCTTAACTGATGGTTTCCGGTTAGGTCCAAAATATTTGAGCGGACCATTACCACCGGAAGTGGGGAACTTGAAAAATCTTAGGCAGATGGATATTTCAAGAAATAAGCTATTTGGAGAAATTCCAAGCACTCTTGGTGATTGTCAAATGCTGGAATTCTTGTCTATTCAAAATAACATTTTCGAAGGCATCATTCCACCATCCTTCAAACAACTAAAGGGTATCGAAGAACTGGACCTTTCTCGCAATAATCTATCTTGTCAGATTCCAGGGTTCCTAAGGGAGCTCACTTTACTTCACAGTCTCAACCTTTCGCATAATATGTTTGAGGGTGAAGTTCCAACTGAAGGAGTTTTGAGTAAAATTAGTGCATCCTCAATTGTGGGAAATAATAGGCTTTGTGGAGGGATTCCAGCACTGCAATTGCCTGCATGCCCTAAAATGGTCCCAAATAAGGAAAAGAGACCTATCCTTCACATCATAGTACCTCTTGTAGTAGTTCTATCTGTGGTTCTGTTGTTAGCATGCCTTGCCTTGATTTTTTATCGACGTAAAAAATCCCAAAAGCAGGTCGCTTCTACCTCACAGTTGCAGAATCAGTATCAAAAGCTCTCTTATGCAGAACTTTCTGAAGCTACCAATAGATTTGCCTCAACCAATTTGATTGGAGAGGGCAGATATGGTGATGTTTATCGAGGGACTCTCAATTCTATTGAACAAGTTGTTGCGGTGAAGGTAATTAAACTTCAAGAACATGGCGCTAGCAAGAGTTTCAAGGCAGAGTGCGAAGCATTGAGAAACCTTCGTCATCGGAATCTCGTCAAGATCATCTCTTCTTGTACAAGCTTAGATAATCAAGGCAATGATTTCAAGGCTTTGATCTTTGAGTTTATGCCAAATGGGAGTTTAGATAGCTGGTTACACCCAATTACACCTGAAAAGCAGGATTCCAAGAGCTTGAACTTGGTCCAGAGATTCAACATTGCAATTGATGTGGCGTCAGCATTAGATTACCTTCACCATCATTGTGAAACAACAATCAGCCATTGTGACCTAAAGCCGAGCAATGTTCTTCTTGACAACGACCTTTGTGCTCATGTTAGTGATTTTGGCCTTGCAAAGTTTATTTTAACATCCGTAAGTGTATCGAGTCATACACATTCTAGTTCAACTGGAATTCAAGGAACAATTGGATATCTTGCCCCGGGTACGTCCGTTATCCATTTTTTCATTTGGTTCTTTTGTTGTTTAAAATCTTTATTGGTAACACAAACGTAATATGGCACACCTTGGTGGTGTCAATGAGGTTTCTACTTTGTGTACCATGTAGTTTCTGATACAGGTTTGAGCTTTGAAATATTGAGGGAGTGTTGTTACCATCATAATACTCCTGGAGATGAAGATCTGCTTGGTTACAATCAAAATCCTTCGACTAATATCGAGTCTTTGATGAATGCATATGCGATAACTTGGCAATGTAATATGTTGATGGTTTAGTTGAAGATGCACGTAATACGTTAGAATTTGTTTTTCGGTGGCTCAATTTTGTGAAGCAAACTTGCGTAACTAGTTCCTGGTGCCCTTTTGGCCTACCCTGTCCTGTCGCTACTCCCGCTTATAACACAACCAATTTCAGGATAGGAACAAGTCATCAGTCTGAATATACTGAAGAAGTTTACTTGTTTGGAAAACTAAGTTGTTTCATGTTGCAGAGTATGGTATGGGGGAGGAAGTGTCAACACAAGGTGATGTATACAGCTATGGAATCATGCTACTGGAAATGTTCACATGAAAAAGACCTATTGACGGCATGTTTAAGGACAACCTTAGCCTCCACAACTACGTTAAATTGGTCCTCCCAGACCGCGTGATGGAGATTGTTGATTGTAAAATCATGCTTATGGAAGAAGCAAACGAGATTAAGCAACGTAAGGGATACGTTGCTAAAGTGGAATCGTGCATTGCCTCCATCCTTCAAATTGGACTCTCTTGCTCTGCTGATTTGCCAAGTGAGAGTATGGATGTTGGAGATGTTCTCATGGAACTCCATCAGATTAGGCATTTCCACAGCAGAGAAATAGAACTACAAGAGAGGAAGCTAGAAATATGTAACTCAGTTGAAGACAAATCTGTGGTTTGATGATTTCCCGATGTATCTTCCTTACTTAGAGCTAATTTCTACTGTCAAATATGTTGCTAAATCTTTTTACAGCCAGTCATGCATGAAACAAAAGAAGTGTTATCTGCAGAAACTGAACCATCAAAAAGTATCAGATATCTCTATAAATATTACAATCAACTACATTTTACTGTATTTGATTAGTCATTTGGTCTGTGACAATTAAATGTTTTCTCAATAATTTTCACTCAACCACTTTCTGTACCGAGAAATTACAAAATCTTTTAGCGACAATCTTGACTTTTAACAGCACCTTTTGTTGTCAAGGTACGCGTTATATCAATGAAGTGTGAGTCTGTGGTTTCCTATAGAAGGTGAGAACCAAGACTTGACCAGTCCGAGACTATGATTTTCCATTGTCCATGGTCCATGGAGGTTGTTTCGAAAAAGAAAACTATGATGTACTTGTAGCGTGTGCTCTGGGTGGCAAGAAGGTAGCATGACTAAGATCTCATATCATTCAAAGATTCAGGCCAAGTTCATAAGGTATTGCATGTCAAGTGGTAGCTTATATTGCAAGCCACAACCAAGCAGTTCACATGACAGCCGTAACAGCTGCCTGTTCATGCGCAAGGCAGCTGCTACATCTATCCTAAATCTGCACACCACATTTCAAATGTATCATTTAAATATTCTAAGTGTAACTTATCCCATAGAAGTCTCCATATAGCACTCACCGACTTCCACAACCTTCTGTATATAGTCCTGCCAAATGATTGAATTCAGATAAGAATAAAAGCATCACACTGTTCTTATATGGTATCAGAGCCTCCTTTGATTAAAAGCTCACTTTTTTCCGATCCATGGCAAATTCCGTGATACTTTTCAATGCATCATCCCACCTCCCTACCAAACTTACATGCCACAACTTTACTGTATGGCGAACTCATCTATTCTCCGGTCTCATTGGCCATAATCTCCTTGGTTTCATTGATGGTTCAACTCCACCACCTCCACAAACCATCCTTAAATCTTCCACCTATACAAAACGAATTCCCAACCCTGAATATATCCTCTGGCATCGCCAAGATCAACTCATCCTCAACGCAATGCTTGGTAGTTGCGTTGACACCATTCAACCTCACATCTCCATCGTTTCCTCCTCACAGGAAGCATGGGAACGTCTCCTCGTGCTCTTTGCAAACAAGTCTCGTTCACGAGTTATGTCCCTCAAAGAACGTCTTCTCAACAACCCTCGCGGCACCGGCTCCATTTAGGAATATCTCCAACACGTGCGTGCAATAGCTGATGATCTTGCACTTGTTGATAACCCTCTATCCGAGGATGACTTAGTGCTCTACACTATTGCCGGTGTAGGCCCTGAATTCAAAGAAATCGTTGCTGCCATCCGAGCTCGTGACACACCCATTTCATTTGACGAGCTATACGACAAACTTGGAGACTATGAACTCTATCTCAAGAAGGAATATTCTACTCCTCTCTCCAGTGCCACGGCGAATTATACTCATCGCCCAAACATGTTCTCACCTCGAACCACGCCAAATTCTAACAGCGCTTTTGCTGGATGCCATTCTGATCAATTTTCTCCTCGCGGCACCGATCACACTCATGGTCGTTCCACTACCAACTCGGTCAATCGCAATCATTGGTCAAACACACACAATCAGATGACCTCTCCTCGGTCCTCTTTGCACTGTCGCTTCTGTGATAGTCCAGGTCAAGCGACAAATGAATGCCGCAAACTCGCCCATTTTCTGCATGAAAACGATGTTCAATCCATGTATCATGTCCATTCACCACAGACTACTATAACCACTGCAAATGCAACCACATTCAACCATTCAGTCTCACCATCCTGGCTGTTCGACACTGGCGCATCTCACCATGTCACGTCTGATACGAACAATCTTCACACTTATACGGACTATGGCGGCCCCGATGAAATACATATCAGTGATGGTTCATGTTTGCAAATTTGTCACGTGGGTCATGCCAAATTGCATACCCCCTATACCATTTTTGCCTTGAATGACGTTTGTTGGCACCAAATATTTTAACCAGTAGTATGCAGACACGTGGCATAGTAATAGCCACATAAGAATGCATGAGTAAAGGAAGTGGAAAAGAACACGGTTACAGTATTACCGAATTATACGGAGTAAATGAATGAGCAAAGAAAGCGGGAGAACCAAATATTTGAATAAGTCGTACAAGAAAGAGGAAACTGCCAATCAATGCCACGATCGATAGTGCACCATGGAATTTGGCTAGTGGGAACAAGACAGAGGAAACCGTCAGTCAATGCCACGATCGATGGTGCACCAATGGAATTCGGTTAGTGAGAAAAGGAAAGAGGAAACTGCCAGTCAATGCCACGATCGATAGTGCACCATGGAAGTTGGGATTTTTAAGTAAACTGCAATGAACACGATTAAGGAGTTTTCAAAAGTTATGGAGATTAAGATAAAGGATGATAGTTACCAAGGAAAGGCAGTTATAGACATTATCAAGTATAAAACAGATGAAAGGTAACAGAGAAAGATGTCGTCAATCCATCCAACTACATTTAGAATTAAGAAAAATAACTTAGATAGCTTGCATATTTCCTTTGTAAAAAGGCTTTTAGATGATCTGTGTAGCTTCAATAGGAAGCATAGTTCGTTGTAAGAATTGTGTTCGAACCATGATCACAGTTGTGTTTGTAATTCAAGTGGGCGCATCGATTATCGATTTAGTTAGCCTTTTATTATTAGTGAGTTTTCATTTTTAGTGAAGTCCTCAGGTCCGAGAGGCAAAAAAGATCCCACGCTGTTCATCGATTGCGTCGTCGGCACGCGATCGATAGTGAGTTTGCCCAGCAGCGCAAACATTGGCACGCCCGGTGGGACCAGGTAGCTAAAAAGGAAAACTATGCCCAGCACACGGAGCAATGTTGTGAGGCAAAACAGTACCACTAATGGTATCGAGAATTCAAACACCAACAACAATGGTAATGGTTCAGAAGAAACAAGAAATAATCAAGCCGTTAACGGCTTGAATGGGACTGAAAATATGAACGCTAACGTTCAAGATACAGGAAATTTCAATGGAGGAAGCTCCAGTGACAGTGGAAGTCTTAACCTGGGGATGCCGAATATCGGTCACAGTAGCCAAACTTTGGCACAGATAATGGACCAGGTTAGTTCATCAAACCAACAAGTTAAAGATATGGTATCTAGGTTTATGATTATTATGGAAAATCAGACTATGTCTTTAAATAAATTGGTTACTGAGCAGAGTCAGTTTGGTTCTAAATTAGTAGAAGAAGTGAAGCGAGCTTCAGAGGAAAGAAATACCTCTGAAAACGAAATGGTAAAAGGCCTGTCAGGAGAAATCCAAAAATAGACCGCTTCTATTGCCAAAGTAGTAAATTCGAAATTGCAAAAGGGGAAAGCCCCTATTATCAACCATGTTGATTCTTTGGAGATCGATGGGTCTCCGATAAGGATCGAAAATGCTATAAAGCAAGCAAATGGTTTAAGCTCAAATCAACCACGTGATTCTGGTTGGTACATTCCTGCACCGACCGACGGGGGGGAAAATAGGCCAAATAGGAAAGAAGCAGGAGGAAGTGGAACCAAGAATCCTGCTACATGGCCTAATAGTATCAACATCCCTAGAAATGGGAACAACCAGCATTATGCTAATCAGGGAGTAGAGGGCACTTACGCTCCTCCTCATAAGAGGAACCTAGAAAAAGTGAATAGGTTTGAAAACCCAGTGTTTGAAGAGACAACCGATAACAGTCAAATAAACAATAGGGAGAAAGTGAGTTACAAACCTTTACCCCACATACCACACGAATTCCATCGAATTGGAATGGGCCAAGTGCCTCATTTCCCACATGAATTTTATCGAGTCGAAATGAATCAAAAGCCACAATTTTCTCATGAATTTCCACGAGTTGGAATGGGTCAAGGATACAGGCCTATTGATAGGCCTTTATATCGAAAGTCATACCCTGATGATATTGATCATTGGGAAATACCTAGGGGGCAAAGATTCCAGAATTTAGTCTTTTCCATGGTGAAGGAAACCAGTCGACCATCGAACACATTGCTAGGTTTACCTTTCAGTGTGGGGACTTGGGCCAAGTTGATTGGGTCAAATTGAAATGGTTTCAATATTCATTAACTGGCGTAGCATTATCATGGTTTGCGAATTTGCCACCTAATTCAGTGTTCTCTTTTAGAGACATAGAAGCTCTATTCCATGCTCAATTTTTTAAAATGGAACCTGAAATTTCATTGGCTGATTTGGCTAGGCTGAAACAACATTCAGGAGAAAGTGCTGAACAGTTTTTGGAAAGGTTCAAAATTTCAAAAAATAAATGCCATTTTAAAATGCCAGAATCAAAATTGGCAAATTTGGCTCTAAATGGCCTAGATCTCAAAATTAGGAAAAAATTCGAGGGAATGGAATTTAGAAATGTTTTTGAGTTATCGTCCAGAGTGACTCGATATGAAACTTTACTGAAAGAAGAACAGATTAAGAAAAATTCTTCTATGGGAACTTATTACCAAGATCCCATCGATCTAGAAGTAGACGCTGCAGAGATGGTTGGGAAAAAACCAGTCACCTGTGACACTTTGGTTAAGGTCAAAAATCCCATAAGCTTGCCTTTGAGACAACCAAACAAGTTGAATCCATCGCCTCCACTGAGGAAATACTCATTTGATATAAATCAAGCAGATCAGATTTTTTATCATCTTTTGCAGATCAAATTCATTCAGTTGCAGGGACCTCTTCGAATACCAAAGGATAAGAAGTCAAAATTCTGTAAGTGGCACAATACTATTAGTCATAATACTAACAATTGTGTTATTTTTTGAAATGCAGTGCAGGACCAAATTGAAGCCGGACTTCTCAAATTTGTGGACAAAGACAAAGAGGTGATGGAAGTGGACAACGACCCTTTTCCAGAGATGGTACTCAATATAAACATGGTATCGATGGACTACAGCCCAGTTGATTGTTCAAGCGAGGATGAAAGTTCGGGTAATGACAACTTCAAGATGAGGAAGCCTTTAGAAAGATACTGTAATAGGAAGGAAGTAAAGGTATGTTGAGTTCAGAATATGATACAGACAAGATATTCGGCCATCAAAACAGAAAAAAGGGAAATTTTCTATGGGCTGATGAAGAAAGCAGTTCCAACAAAAGAAGTGGGATTATGAAGATAGGCACTTCTGTGTCAAAAATCAGACCAATAGGAGAGCCAATATGTCAGAGTTGTGGTTCCTCTAGAGAATGGTCAGAAAAAATGCGACGAAAAGACCACTTGGCAAAAGATAAAATACATCAAGAAATCGCACCAGAAGGCAGACCAGGAAAATCGGAGTTGTTCAGGTCAGGCATGAGTTTTAGACAGCCAAATATGGCTAAACAGGTTATCTATCAAAACAACATAGGAGCCGGACATTTTGGAACAAATATGGTGAAACCAAGAACCAAGATCTGGACCATTTGATCCAACATATGCGTCCAAAAATTACAAAGGAAAAAATCCTATACCAGTCGGGCAAAGAAATGAATATCGGGTGATGCGAAGACACAGAGAAGAATCTAGGATGTTGAAACCAAAAATCCCTTCTGATGAAGACTGGCATACAGTTGAACAAGAAAAAGTTCCTTTTTCAGAGACGTATCAAGATTTAAGTCGAACACAGAAGCGTCGGGTTCAAAGAAAATTCACAGCCATAAAGCAGAGAGAATTAGAGATCAAACAAGCCCAGCTCGAAAGAAAGAAGTGGACTTGGACAAAAGAAGAAGAGGGTGTGAACTTAACTGAAGTTCAACGTAAGAAGCAAACAGAAGAAGAGTTTCTTTAGACAATGATCGCAAAAGGAAAGTGTCAACCACTTGAGCAGATGTCAGTTGACAAAGAAGAAAAGATGGATACTCACGAAGAAGAAAAAGTGAAGAAAGAAAACAGAGCAACCGAAAAAGATAAAAGGTAGAAACCAAAAGAAGGTTGTTCTTTGGAGAACATGAAACAAGTATCGATTGCAATATGGTGTTTGTTCTTCCTCTCACATTTGAAGCAAAAGAAAAGCAAATGGTTCAAGACGAAGAAGATGTGGAGGATGAAAAAGCACCAGTACCAAACAGCTTTGCAGTTGAAGAAGGGGATATAATAGCAAGTGAAATTAGCCAAAATCATTCAGACAGAGGAATAATGATTGATCATGGAAACAGAGTCATATTGACCAAACCAGATCCTCAAAAAACAAGGCATTTAAAGCCTTTATTTATTTCCACACTGATGGATGGTCAACCAGTGACCAGAGTATTGGTCGATAACGGAGCAGCGGTAAACATTTTACCCACCAGAATGCTGAGGAAATTATGTAAAGACGAAAAAGATCTAATTCCCTCTGAGATCATGGTATGTAACTTTGCAGGAGGAATTTCCAAACCAAAAGGTGTACTCCCAATAGAATTGACCGTTGGAAAGAAAACAAAGATGTCACCATTCTTTGTTATCGATTCTTCTTCAAGTTTCAACGCTTTGCTTGGAAGATATTGGATACATGTGAATGGCTGTATACCATCATCACTTCACCAGGTTTTAATATTCTGGAGGGAAGAGAAAAATGGCAAGAAGGTGGCTGAATTAGTTTGGGCTGATGATAAGCCATTTCTGGCAGAGTCAAATTGTCTTGAAGCAAAATTTTATCAGTAGAAAATAGAACCACTAGTTTCAGATGAAGATGGGGTTTTGGTGGAATGTCGAGGAATCAATTCTATGGTTGGACCTGGAAACAGAAGGTCCTTACCAAGCATACAAGAAGAAAGTTTTTAATGAATAGACGATCATCGAGAGAGAACAGAATGCAATGGGAATCAGAAGGTGCTCCCATTGTCAAAATTTTAGAATTAGAAGGAGACAATAAACATTCTGAAGATCAGCCGATAGCGGTTGAAGAAATGGGTGAATTTAGAAGAGGACAAGAAGAAATCATGCAAACTTTAAGAAAATTGATGGTCTATGCCATGGAGAAAAGATTGGCAAGATTATCATCTATCGATTGGGCAGAATGCGTTGAAGATGACGAAAAAGATCGATTAGATGGAATTCAGTTACAAGATCTTAGATTGGCACCAGCCAAGTTAGATGATCTGAGGATAGAAACACAAGATCCATTGATCGAGGTAAACCTAGGGACAGAAGTTGATCCACGGCCAATTTATGTCAGCGCTCAGTTTTCATTTGAAAGCAGGAGAAAAATCATTGACTTAGTTAAAGAATACAAAGACTGCTTTGCATGGAGTTATGAAGAAATGCCAGGTTTAGACAGGAAGCTAGTGGAACACAGACTACCTATCAAGCAAGGATTCAAGCCGTTTATGCAAGCCCCCAGAAAAATGTCAAATGAAGTAACGTTACTGGTGAAGGAAGAAATCGAGCGGCTTCTCAAGGCTAAGTTCATCAGGCCAGCCAGGTCTGTTGAATGAATGTCAAATATAGTTCCTGTTTTAAAGAAAAATGGTAAATTAAAGTATGTGTCGAGTTTAGAAATTTAAATTCTGCTACTCCCAAAGATCAATATGCCATGCCTATTGTTGATATGTTAGTTGATTCTGCGTCTAAGCTTGCTATTATGTCATTTATGGATAGAAATGCGGGTTATAATCAGATTTTCCTTAAAGATGAAGATATTCATAAAACAACATTTAGATGCCCTGGTGCGATAGGCACATTTGAGTGGGTAGTTATGCCTTTTGGCTTAAAAAATGCTGGAGCAACATACCAAAGGGCAATGAATTTAATTTTCCATGATATGATTGGCAAGTTTTTAGAGGTATATATTGATGATGTGGTTGTCAAATCAGAAGATTATCAAAAGCACATTGAACACTTAGAAAATGTTTTTATACGAATGAGAAAACATGGCCTAAAAATGAACCCATTGAAATGTGCATTTGGAGTCTCTGCTGGCAACTTTTTAGGATTTTTGGTCCATCAAAAAGGGATCGAAATCAATAAAAATAAAGCGAAGGCCATTATAGATGCTAAACCTCCTTCAAATAAGAAAGAGCTTTAGCATTTTTTGGGGCAAGTTAATTTCTTACGTCGATTCATTGCTAATCTAGTAGGAAAGACAAAAGCATTTTCAGCGTTATTAGGGATGAAAGAAGATACATAATATCGATGGGAAGCAGAACAACAATCGGTTTTTCAATCGATTAAAGAGTATCTGATCAGACCCCCCGTACTGATGCCACCGAAGATTGGGAGGCCCCTTGAAGTTATATGTATCGGCAGCGGAGTCATCTCTTGGAAGTCTTTTAGCCCAAGGAAATGACCAGGGATTCGAACAGGCTATTTATTATTTCAGTCGAGGTCTAAATGTAACTGAACAAAAATATACGGTTATTGAAAAGCTATGTTTGACTTTATATTCTACTGCAGTTAAACTTCGACATTATATGTTGTCGTTTGATGTGCTAGTTATAGCACAAACCGATTTGATAAAATATATGTTATCTAAACCAGTATTGAGAGGAAAAATGGGTAAATGGGTTCTAGCATTCGATAGAATACAGCTTAACATATGTTCCTCAAAAGCTGTAAAAGGACAGGTATTGGCTGATTTCTTAGCAAATCATCCGTGTAGTAACCCAGAAGATGGGGTAATATATGTGGGTATTGCTCCTTGGAAAATGACGTTTGATGGGTCAACAACTAGCCAAGGAGCTGGCGCTGGTATAATGTTAATCTCTCCTGATGGCAACATACATCAATTTGCTTTCCAGATTAAGAAACATTGCTCCAACAATCAAGCAGAATATGAAGCCTTGATCATTGGTTTGGAAATATTATTGGACATGCACATCACTACAGTGCAAATATCTGGAGATTCTCAACTAATAAAACAATTAAACAGAGAATTTAAATGCAATGCCCCTGGCTTAGAGATGTATTTCAGCATCGCCACATATTTATTGGCAAAATTTGATGATGTAACTATAACTCATATTTCACGAATAAATAATAGCAGTGCCAACATGATGGCTCAGTTGGCTTCAGGTTTAAAAGTGCCTGAAGGAGTTGATGGACAATGGGTGAAGGTGTCAAGATGTTTGCCAATGATCAATGATAGATATAAAGATTTAGAAATGGTTAACCCAATCGATGAAGTTCAAAACGATTGGAAACACCAATCATTCAGTATCTACAAAATCCAGAATCAAGAGTAGATACAAAAGTAAAACTACAGGCAACTAAGTATTTCTTGTTGGATAACAATTTATTTAAACGAACGCCAAAAGGATTGGCACTTAGATGTTTAGGACAACAAGAAGCAATGCAAGTGATGGCTGAAGTACATGAAGGTATATGCGGCGCCCATCAAGCAGGGATCAAATGAGATGGATGATTAGACAACATGGCCATTATTGGCCTTCCATAATGGAAGATTGCATCCGATATGCAAAAGGATGTTAGGCTTGCCAAAAACATGGAGCCATTCATCGTGCACCGTGTATTGAATTACAATCGATAGTAAAGCCATGGCCATTTAGAGGGTGGGCCTTGGATTTAATAGGTCAGATACACTCCTTCTTTATCCAGAAAACACGGATTTATAATTGTAGCGACTGATTATTTTACAAAATGGACAGAAGCTAAGCCTATGAAAGCGGTTACACAAGAGAGTGTAATCACGTTTATCAAAGAAAACATAATCCATCGATTTGGATTACCTCAAACAATCACGGCCGATAGAGGTACTATTTTCACTGGAGGGCAAATACGGGAGTTCGCCAAAGAATACAGGTTTGAGATAATAAATTCTACTCCCTTTTATGCACAAGCAAATGGCCAAGCCGAAGCAACAAACAAATCGATTAAGCACATTATGGAAAAAGCCATCGAATACTCCCCAAATGAATGGCACTGTTTATTCTTGGAAGTTTTTTGGGCATTTTGAACCTCCCC